>JAOWAR010227156.1:0-21900 GCA_028571005.1 Clathrina lutea | reverse complement strand
AGTAGAGGGGCATGATGGGTGTGGGGTGGGGGGGGGGAGGGGGGCACGGGGGGGCGGGGTAGAAAAGAATTTCATTGTAAAAAGGGTGAGAACTGCGATCGATTTTTTTTATATTGTTGTGGCACGATTTCTTGTTTAGTTTTTGTTATTGCGTGGTGAATAAGGTATTGCCACAGCCCTGTATTATTTAAATTTTGTAACCCTTCAATGACGTTAACATCACCCTATTTTCCTTTTATAACTCCAGTGTTTCTCTCTTTTTCCACCGATGGAATGTGTACCGAATGGCAGGGTAGTTGCATGTCTAAAGCAGTTTTGTTTTGTTATGTTGTGGCTCAACTTGAGTTGAGTCTGTCGTCGGGTGTTTGTGCCTGACCGGCAAGATGTGTTGAAGTGGCGGAAGTGGAAGATGTTCCAAGAAATGAAGTGAAGTTTTTCAGTTTGGCAGTGAACTGCTCGAGTTTGGGTTTGCGAGTTGTCGTACATTTACCAGTTCTTCGAGCTGGATCGACAGGCTGCCTGGCAATTCAGATTACCATGTCCTTCAAGAAGCGTCGTACCCCTTCCCCTGAGTGGCTGAAGGATTTCGATCATGAAATTCCGTGCATAGATTCCTCTCGTCTGGTGTTGAGCATGAACGCTCAGGACGGCAAGTCTGGTGCCACCGGCGGTGAACCGCCAAGGGAGGTGGATCCTATCTTGTTCATCCCATGAAGTCGAAACAAAGTAGCAACGCCACGAGGAAGGACTTGATGAGAGCAGAACTCGAGGCTGACTAACAAATTGCACGTTTGGAAGATGAAGCAACACAGGAAAAGTTAGCCCGTGAACGACACATCATTTTAAAGGAGATAGAACTTCAAAAAAGTGACATTCTCGAACGCGTCTCGCAGTCTGCAAAAAACTTGGACGAGCACATAGACGAGGCAGTGGAAGAAACAGGAGAAGCGAAGCCTTTGGATGGCCCTGGATGCCGGGAGGAAGCTGAGACACCGGACACCGAAGCAGTAAAATCCTTGAAGCATCAGCTAGAAGCGGAGGTGAAGCAGGCGCGAAGCGTGCAAATGGCCTACCCAACAAAGGCTGAACATCGCCTTGAACAATGTGGCTACTATGGAAACCAAGGCTTGGGCATTCAAGCACACAAACAAGCAACTACAACACGAGCTTGAGTCAAAAGAAGACAAGCAAAACATCACTGATGGATTTTCAAACCTGCGAATAGGCAAACGCGGCACGGAGTCAGATTTTTGAGCAAGTACATAGCGCGGCAGTCGGGGAGCCGCGACCTGCCAACGTTTAGCGGCTTGCCGGCTGAGTGGCCTGCCTTCTACCACCACTTCAAGGCCTTGACTTTGGAATGCCAATTTTCTAACGCGGAAAACTTGGCGAGGTTGCAAAAGAGCCTCAAAGGCAAGGTGAAGGAAGCAATGCAAGCCTCTCTGTCAGTCCCGGACAACGTGGACGATGTGATGGAAACCTTGCGGATTACATGATCGATGCGTTTTGGAAAGCCGGAGCTCATCGTGCGCACCCTCATCATGCAAGCGTGACAGGTACGAGCTGTCCGAGAAAATGATATCGACGCACTTATCGACTTTTCTTCAGTTGTGAAGAACATGGTTGCCACCATGAAGTTGCTCAAATCGACAGGCCACCTCCACAACCCTAACCTCCGGCAGGAGATGACAGAAAGACTTCCCCACAACCTAAGGCTGGCATGGGTAGCACCTGACAAGTTGCAAGTCTGAAGGGGGTGCCGTCTCATTAGATTGTTTTCAGAGTGGCTAACAAAGAAAGCCAAGGCAGCTAGCCTTGTGGCCGGTCAAGTCCGTCCCAGCTCAGAAGAACGACCATGACATGGTTCCAGTGGGTGCACAGAATGAGTGCACACCTTGACAGCAATGGCGGAGGGACACCTACCAACGAAATCCACCTTCCTGTACTGCAAGAAGCCCAACCATTCGGCGCAGGAGTGTCGCCAACTTCTGAGGGCATCGGTTAAGCACCGATGGAGCTGGGTCAGGGCGAAAAGGTTGTGCCCTACATGCCTACATCGGTCACACACGTCGCAAGATCGCAAGTCCCGTAAGCCCTGCGGAAAAGACGGCTGCATACGCTTTCACCACAAACTACTGCACAAAATGATGGACTCCCTGCCTGAAGAAATATCCAAGGAAGCTGATCACCAAACGTCCTTCAACGGTCATCTTCATGATTAACCCGTTCAGTGCCAGCTAAGGTACAAAAAAAAAAAACTTGCTTTCGTTGCCAGTGAAGGGTGGGATGTTGGGCTCCTCATTGTTCTCCGTCCATTTGCGAGCTACTTCATCCTGCTCGTCTCCGCTGTCCTCACCTGATCCAGGCGCGTCGTCTTGTCCAGACGCAGACCAGTCGTAGGCAGAGTTTAGCTCATACTACGAGTTGGCATCACTGCCTGCGCCATCGTCACCACCAGATCCAGAGCCAGTCGTATCGTCGTCATCAGACGGCACAGAGGAATCACTTGGCATCTCGTACCAGGACTCTGCACTACCAGATCCATCGCCGGCGTCGATGTCATGATCAGAAACATCCACCTCAGCCATTTGGTGCCAAATGGAAACAAAACCGCGCGAACCTCGCAAGACGATCTTTTCTCCCTGGTCGGAAGCAGATAGGCCTACAACGACCGTTCTTGCGCAATACGAGCCTACTACAGAGTGCCCCTGGCTACATCAGGCGGCGAGGCTCTTTCGCTGTCTGCTTTGTGCTAATTGGGCCATGACGTATATATCCGTCACTGGCCACTCACATGGTCCATACTGTGACGGATATATCTGTCATGTGGCACTGAACGGGTTAAATAACTACTTCAGGGTTGTTGCGAATCCTTCTAGTGTGTGTCAGTGGACCAAGTGGTCATATCAACACATTTGCTCTTCTTGATGAAGGATCCACTACAACCCTTCTGGATTCTGATATCGCCAGGCGAGTTGGAGCAGTTGGCGAGACGAGCCCACTCATCATGCGATGGACCGATTACACCGAGCGCCAACATGTGAATTCGCGACGTGTGCAGATTGCAGTGAGTGGTGAGGGTACGGACGTTTTCAAGTGCATGCCCGCATAATGGAGAAATTGAACCTGCCGGTGCAGTCAGTCTCGAAGAAGAAGCTCGCCTCGACTTGGAGTAGCCTTGACAACCCCAGGTTGAAGTCTTTGTCTTATGCAAAGCCCAAGATTTTGATTGGATAAGACAATGGATATCTTTTGGTAGCACAAAAGATCATTAACGGGCCACCCAACGCACCGATGCTGAGAAGAACAAAGCTCGGCTGGGTTGTACACAGTTGTGCTAGCAGTCGTGGCTGCATTGATACGGACTTTGCCTGCCATGTCTGGACACCAGACAGGCGAGATGAAGAGCTACACCAGATGGTGAAGAACACCTTCTCATCAGAGGCATTTGAAGTCATGGTTAGAACAGACAGTCCTTGACATTGCCAAGAACTACAAGCGGAGGAAATCATAAAGCAGACGACACGCAGGATTGGCACCAACCAGTGGGAGACAGGGTTGCTGTGGAAACAAGACAGCCCAAGCCTATCCCCCAGCAAGACAGCAGCCCTCAACCATTTGTACTCGCTGGAGAAGAATATGGATCGTTTATCTGACTTTGCACAAGAGTACAAGAAGAAAGTAGATGACTACATCATGCAAGGCTTCGCCAGGCCACTTACAACAGAGGAGCTTGAGCGTTCCCGTTCACCAGTGGAGTGGTACTTGCCGCACTTTGCTGTTTGGAATGCAAACAAGCCAGGCAAACTACGCCTTGTGTTTGACGCAGCAGCAGAAGTGAATGAATCTAGCTTGAACAGCCAGCTGATTCCTGGCCCTGACCTGCTAAACCCGTTGGTGGTCGTCCTGTTCAAGTTTCGACAGCATCGAGTAGGTCTTGGTGGGTCATCACGTCCATGTTTCACATGGTACGGATTCGGGCAGAAGACCAACCTGCTCAATGATTTCTGTGGCCCGGCAAAGACCGCTCTTGCCCTCCGTCTACGTACCAGATGGAGGCTAGGACCTTTGGAGAGACTTGTTTGCCAGCATCAGGGCAACTTTTGATGCGGCACAACGCCAAGGAGCTTAGCAATGATTACCCTGAGGCTGAAGTCGCCATTTGTACACGACACTACATGGATGACCATAACGACAGCGCAGACAGCGACACTGAGGCTGTAAAGCGGTCAAGGATGTGACACACGTTGATGCATGTGGCGGTTTTGAGATTTGGCATTGGGTGAGCAACTCGTCGGTGGTACTAGTGAATGTCTTAGGTACCCCAGCTGGCAATGCCGGCTCTCTGGACATCAACATCCAGAGCCAAGACATTGAGAAGACGGTCGGAATGCGTTGGAACACGCAGACCGATGAGTTTGTCTTCATTCTGAGCCCTCGCTTGAAGGAGTATCTTCAAAGGTCCAGGTGAGCTGACAAAGAGACAAGTTTTGATATTTGTTTTGTGCCTCTTTGATCCCATTGGTCTTTTGTCATGCTTCACCGTTGGTGGACGAATCCTCCTGCAGCATGTGTGACGTAGTGGCATTGAATGGGACGGCCCTTTGCCAAGCTCTCTGAGAGAGCGTTGGGAGATGGTGGGTGAAGTTGAAAGGCGTCCAACATCCCTGGATACCTCGCTGCTACCTACACCCGAAGCAAACTTTGACAGCACTTGAGTACGAACTCCATGCGTTCTGTGATGCAAGCGAAGACGCCTTTGCTGCGGTGAGCTACCTGTGCATTACTGTTGAGGGCAGCTCTGTGGTGACATCACTAGTTGCTTATAAGACCCGAGTAGCTCCCTGAGGCCAATGACGATTCCTCGATTGGAATTGCAAGCTGCAGTGTTCGGCAGCCGGCTGTCGTCAATGATAAAGGAAGAGCACGATATCCAGATTGCTGAGGCTTTCTGGTGAACTCACTCAAGAACAGTCCTTCATTGGCTGTGAAGTGCAGAAGCAAGGCACTTCAAACCCTTTGTCGGTCACAGAGTTGGTGAGATCAGTGAACTCACGGATACGGCAAAGTGGCACTGGGTCCCCACGGCGGATAACCCAGCAGACTGCGCTACACGAGGAAGGGCTTGGTTTCACCCCTCGACCCATTATGGATCAATGGCCCCAAGTTTTTGGCAGAGAGCAGGCAACATTGGCCAATGGAAGGCCCTGCCTGCACCTCCCTGGACTCCAGTCATGAGAGCGAGATGAAGAAGGACTTCAACGGCATAAGCTTGCGAGATCTTTCAGGATCCCGCTTTTGTCCACAATCTTGGCAGTGGATCGTTAATTGCTGCTGCTGCTGATAGTAAATGACTACCCTACCAGCGTTTGTTCGCTCCGTAAAAGAAAAACCTGTTGCAAGTGTACAACCATGACGACTGCTCACCTGAAAGCGTCTTCAACCCCTCCGCTAGATCATACATGCAAAGAAAACTTCTGCTTTTGAATTGATAAGCTGTTCCCACAGGTCACGAACATTCTTGATCCTGCGTGTTTGAGGTGCTAAGAGTTTCGGCCAAACAAATTACTTTTTTTCCATCCTGCGCTTTTCATTCATCACATCTTCAAGGGCGGTTTCCCCCCAAGCATGGCACGGTTTCACCTCGATTTTTACCTTTCGATCCAGACTGCGTAGGCTTGTGGTTGACTCACGCCTGAGGTAAAAATGCAACTGAATGCCCGCATTCACAATTTTGATGTCACGTGCCGAACGGTTTGTCATACACGAAACGGCTGACGACCAGTGAATACGTGTTACTAAGAGAAATACGACATTGGGACCAGAGAACGTCTATGTGTTAACTGATATTACGTGTTAGTGAATTACGTGCTATCAAGGAAGCCAGACATACATTTCTTATGGGCTCGGAACACCAGTTAAATCATCTGTTAATGTTTACATGTTCACGAGGCTCACAATGTCCAGGGTAGACCTGTAGTACTGCTTTGAAGGTGACATCACATCCAGACAGCAACACAGCTTATGACTGACATCAACTGCAATTGTCACACCAGACATCCTGACAAGTAGCACATTTGTTGTGAGTGAGATTTCTGGGCTAATAAAACATTTGTTGTGTTTGAACTGACACAGCTGCAAGCTGAGCAACCTCAAGCCCACCTACTTGCTCAGAGCTGGCATCTTCATCTGCTGCTACTGCTGCTACCGAGGGCATTCCATTGTCCGGATTTGAGGCTAGGTCTTCGCTGGTTGAAGCTGGATTCTGGGCCTGATCCTTGCCTCTTACCACTGAGACAGCGGCAGCCATGGCTGGTACCGAAGTGTCCCCATGACATTCAGCCAGCACCCCCACCTCGTCACAGTGCATGTTGCCGAGTGCACGATATCCATCAAATCCCTGGAAGATGTTGTCCACCTCTTCCTGCATGCTTAGACCAATTTCGTCATCTCCGTCTGTCCTGACAAATAACGCACTCCCGTGGCTAAATTCTTCATCTTCATTCTCAGCTGTGGCTTCAGCAAACACAACCTCAACGCCCTCATTCGTTCCTTGGTCAATGAAAAGTGCAAATCGGTTTGGTTGGTTACTTCGCTGCTCTTCACTCACCCGCTCCTGTTGCTCCACCGTTCGAAGAGAGGGCTCTAGCCACATTCTCTCCGCTTGTGCCTCTTGCTGTTCTGCCATTTCCCAAGCCTTAACAGCAAGGTCCACCACAGCGGAGACAGTGACTGCCAGGTGTTGGCCATGGACAGATTGGGGTATCAAGTCGAGAAGACACCGAGGAGCATTGTACCTTTCCAGAAGGGCAGCTAGGGACCTGTCCAGGTTGTCTGTGGCGATACTCACACAACTGTGCAAGGCGCGAAGTGTTCTTTCAGCAATACTGGATACGTACGTTGCTTGTTCCAGACTGAGCAAGTACTTCAGGGCATCGTTCAGTCGCTGGAACTCTTCATCAGGAAGAGAAGTGCGCAGTATCTGTGGGAGATGGGTGTGCAGATATCCTCGATGGGTTAGGTGATCAGACGCCAAACTATAAACAGCACTCAAATGTGCTAGCTTCAGCCCCGGCACCCGAAGGGCATTGATTGTTGCATGAGCCACCACCTGACTACCCGTTGCTTCCTCTGGCTGTAGGCGGTGCAAGACGTCAGCCAGTGCAGTTTGTGAACACTCCTGCAGGTCATCAGGTGACTCGCTTGCCAGTATGCGAGATACCATTGCAAGTGAGTGCAGCAGCTGCGCAGTTTGCTGGTAAAGCTGCTGACCAAACTGTATGACCAAATCAGCTCGCATGCTGCCTGTCAATGCCTGGAGGAAGATGTCCGGCAAGCTGGGATCAAGCTGTTCGCTGGCCTGCAAGGTTGTTGTTCGTGATGGCACTGAAGCCCATACAAATGGCTGGTGAAGGGGCTGCAAATCAATGGAGCCAGCTGAGCTGATGAAATGAAGGAGCATACGGTGCTGGGTTTGTTTCCATTTGAAGCGCAAGCTAGCCTTGCTGCCACATGTTTCAACTCTGCCAGTCCGGCACAGCACCGCTTCAGCAGACTCTTCATCTATCTGAAACAAACTGCCATCGTCCCCAGTGCTGAGCTCCAGGAGAGTGACATCATCCTTCATTGAGCTAGCTTTCAGTATCACTTGCAAAGCATCGTCACCTTCTTCAGCCATGTGAGATTGACACACACGGAGGAAGTTCTGTTGAGGAAGAAGCAGCTCCTTAATCACAATGGGCAGGATTTCAACGATGTACAGCACCTGGGTCCTGTCATCCAGCTTGTAGAATTCAGTGGTCTCGTCGCACGCTCCAAGGCGCAGCTGACCTCCAGTTTCGTCATGGTATTTGTTGTATGCTTGTTGGCAGGCTTTGAAGCAGCTTCGATCCGCCACATTTCTCCGGCTCATAATTTCTGAAATTGGCTTCGTCCTATCTGCTACCTTAAGCTGATGCGAGCAGTTCTGTTGGAACCACAGGAAGAATTTCACAAGTGGACGAACCAGGGCCAAGAAGTAGAGTGGCTGCATGTTGCCCAAGAAGCTGTCCAAAAGAGCACACTGTTCAAGCTCTGTCTGTGATAGCAGTCCGTATTCATTGATGAAGGTCTGCAAGGAGACACATGGACGTTCTGGAAACTTTCCTATATCTTCCTCCAACTGTGACAGCTGACGCAGCTTCTGCATCTGTGCTTCATACTTTTCTAAGCGATCATGTGTGTAGTGGAAGATCTCCTTCCGGAACAGATCTTCAGCAGACTTTCGCTGGCCCTCATCAGTGAACTTTGCCAGAAACTCTGAGCTTCCCTCCAATTGTAGTTGCAGAAGCCGCTCAAATGAGCGCGTCAACAGAAGACAACAGCTTTCAGCCGATATCTGTGACAGCTGGCCAAAGTTCTGCAAGAACAGGAATGATTGTGCAACTCTGACAAAGCAAAAGCTTGCTGTCTTCTGCAGCATGTTTCTTCCTTCTCCACCGCTCCGGATGTAAGATGAGGTGACGACTGATAGTGGCTTGGATTCCCCTTCTTGCATAACATGCCACAGGATTGCAGCAAAGCTCATCAAAGTATTGATATATGTCGCACGGAGGGGCAGGTGCTGGCTGTCAAATGGGAGCTGAGGTTTGCCGGAAGGTTCATATTTGCTGCAACAATCAATCTTCACAACTCCCAGCGGACCGCGGTAGAAAATAGAACCAAAGTAGTACGTCCCTGAGAGGGTATCCGGCTGTGTGAGCAGCGTTACCCAGTGATTGGTCCTCTGGCCAAGAGCAAAGAAGAGAGCTACTTGGTTGATCATGATATCACGTACCAGCACGTTGTCAGTACTGGCAGGATCGAAAATTCTGTTCATTGGTGGAGGCAATGTCGACCACCTTCCATTTTCCAAGAGAAGACAGAATATCTTCCTCTGCCATGGCACCATCTGAAGACCACTGATTTGGTCAATCATGCTCTGAAGATGCTGCACCTCCTGAATGCAATTCTTGGCGAAATAATCGTGATACGTTTTCAGCAAGAGAAAGCATTTCAGGCAAGAAGGGATGTCCATCCCATCAACATTGCCACCAGCCTGCAACTTGGCATTGCACCAGTCACACAAAGATCCAAACTGGCCGGCCTTGCTGTCATCATACACCTGGCTAAATTCAAAGTACAAGGTGTGAGCATCTCTGAAAGCATTTGAAATGTCGTCCATTGGCTGTGCTGCAACCATGAAAGAAAAACGAGTTTCGGATATTCTGCTCTCCGGCTGTACCAGGGCACCTGCTACACGCCGAGCCCATTCGTGGTTCACAAGCCGAAGACAGTTGAGCAGATGTGCTTTGCCTGAAGCACGCATGACAGATTTCAGAAGGTAGAGCTGGTGATGAGGATTGTGCTCGAAATGGTGACCAGCAAGAGATGACACAGCATCACCAAAATGGCAACTTGCCAAAGCGCCAACATCCTGTCGATTGATAAGCCCGGCCACCTTGTCTAGTAGTGCACGTATGACAGCCTCAGCTTCAATAGCATCCATGGGCTGGTGACTTACTTGTGCTGGGTAATTTAACTGGTTAACTTTGTGGACGAGGACAGTGAACGTCTTTTTGGCATGATGGTTAACACGTAACCAGAAAAACAAGTGGGCAAGGTGTTGCTGCACGACTGGTGTAGATAAAGATGACCGGGGGTAGTCTTGTGGAATGTAACGCCCAACTTTTATATGTCCAGATCCGCTGCCCAGCTCCGTGTTGAGTGCAGCATGGAGCACCTCTTGTGCCAGCGAGAGGTTCTTTGACAACAAAGCCAGAATTTGCTTGCCTGCTTCTTCAGGAAAGACAATGTCAGGTGGAAGGCCGCGGCAGTTGAGCAGTTGCAGCACACAAGCTAAGTCAGCTGTCTTGACGTTGGATGATATACTGCTCTGTGGTGAAATGGGTACAGACGATAGCCACAACTGAATGACTTCTGCCAACGCTTCAAGCAGGTCAGCACGATTGATAACCTGGTTAATGCTGACCAATGACACGCAATGCCTGACAAAGCACTGCAGGGCAGTGTCGATATCATCAACTGGTGTGGCCATAATGGGCAAGGCTCTCAAGAGAGCCCTCGCAGTGCTGGCATCCAGAGAGCACAAGCAGGTGTGTGCCATCCTCATCAATTCAACTTGCCGGGCCATGCCTTGGGAGAGGGGCTGGCTGGCCTGGCTCTTCAGAGTAGAAGTGACAATCGGCTGAATCGATTGAAAGGCTTTAACAAACCCAGCAGCTGAGCCTGACCAGTCAAATTCTTCAGTCGACAAGTTCACCAATTGTTCCCAAAGCTTCTGGTTGGCATTGAGGATAAATTTGGCAAAAAACTGATCGGGAAGATCACCGTACGCCTGCAGATCTTCTTCTGTCCATGTAATGCCAAGTTGTGCAATGGCTGAAGCTGTTGTGAAGAGATTTCTTGCACTGTCTTTCTTCTGTGCAAGCAGCCACAAGCAATGTGACAGTAAGTCTGTCTTGCACCCCAGGGTAGCCCAATGCAACAAGATGCCAACAGCCACAAGCTTGTATCGGCGCAGCCTGCCTGACACCATAGTGCAAACAAGGTGATCGTGGCAATAGGCACGCAGGAAGGCATCTGCATCGGTGCATTTGAGCACCCCGCCAATAACAGCATCACCAACAAAAGCATCATGTAGTTGCTGCCTTCCAAGTGTCGATGACAAGGCCACAGACTTCGTCAAATTTTTCACACGTTTTTGGAGAAGGCAGAGCAGAGGTGTTTTGGGCAGGCCATGTTGTGGTGAACGAAAATTCCATGATTGTTTGGCCAGCAGCTTGTTGGTCGGAGCAGGAATCAGCTTTAGGAGGTGTTCAAGGATCTCACTGCTGCACTCCACCACAGGAAGAAGGCCTCCATCCTGGCAGAGTGTGCTGATTATGTATGCAAATACACCAAGAAGCTTCTGGTGTATTCTCCGGTCAACTTCATCAGCAAGGCCACAAGCGATTTTTCGACTGGAGATGTCCACAGCAAGCCGGTGAACAAGGAGGAAAGCATCACGGTCAGAGAAGTGGTTGAAAAAGTACGCTTCCATGTTGGTGAAGATCACACGGTGCTGTTCGAGCAGGCCCATCAGAACCTCGACGCGTCTTTCTACGCTCATTCCTTGCTGGTAGAAACGCAGAGCTTGGGAACGTTTGGCATTCATGCCAGGCTCAGGGAAGAGTGGTAAAACATTGAGGGAACTGCAGTATTCCAGTGCCAATAGACGGCATCGACTTGCCAGGCCGTCTGTCAAAAGTGATGGTGCTTCACGCTCCTGCTCAAAACTTGGCACACCTGAACTGAACATCTGTGCGAATTGTCGAAGATGAAAGATCGTGTCTTCACTGGTGTCTAGAAACATGCAGCTCCAGCCATTCAGAAAAGATGCTGCAAATGCGCTCTGTTCGTGGGCCTGGCTAGCTGGGAAGTGCAAGAGAAGGATGTAGTTCTTCTCCACTCGGGCATCGCTGATTGTCTGGTGCAAGATTTGCAAATCGTGAGCCTGAGCAGTGTTGGCCGTGATGATGCAGCATGTCTTCCTGGGATTCTTCTCGAAGCCTTTCACAAAGTTATCAATGTCACACTTGCGCTGGAAGTGATTCGCATCCTCAACAACCAAGCGCTTTGCCAACTGTTGACCAAAGTGCTTCTCTAGAATGTCTTCAAGGAACTGAAGAATGGGAGAGGTGCGAGTGAAGATAAGCAGCTTGTTTATTACTTGCGGTTGGTGAGCAGCAACACCATTGAGCTGGCGCCGCTCGTTATAGCCTTGGACCAGCTGGCGAAGGCTGAAATGCTCTAGCACATGGAAGTAGATGTCTATGTAAATGTCTGGTTGATCGAAGGTGCGCAGCTTCAGAAGAAATGTCTCAGGTCGCACAAGCTGAAGAAGTTCAGCACAGAGGCTGCGGAAAATTCGTTGTAGAGGGTCACAGTCTTGCATATACCGCCGGTCTCTCAGTGCCTGTGTAAACACTGAGTATTCGCTGAATACAGGAGGGACGCCCAGTGTGCTGTTCTCAATGTGAGCCAAGAACATAGATGGAAGAGTGCTGGCCTGATAGCCGTAAAACGATGACTCTCCCATGTGCTTGACAAACTCTTGACAGCACTTGTAGGCCATTCTGATGAGATGCCGCTCTTCTAATTTGAGTTCATTCAGGCGAAGTTGGAGAAAATCATCCACTGAGAGTCGGAACTTCTCAAAGCGGCTAAGGAACGGTGATGGTGTCTGATCTAGGCGACTGAGATGCAAGAAGACAAGACACTGGAACCGTGGGTTTACAGGACAAGGGTACGTGATGGAGCCCATGCCAATGTTGGAGAACGCCTGTGGTGGCTCCTGCCGGCTGTCACTGTCTCCTTTGCTCGCATGACTGCTGTCACTAGCCATCATTCGATAGCTCTGGTTTAGTAGATCGTATAAACCACCGTGAATCCGAGACGTCTTCACCAGCACGGCAGTCATGGGCATCTCTACAGAAAATCGAATGCTGGAAATGGTTTCCACAGCGTGCAGATCTGACATGTCTCCTGGCAGATTGCTCATACAGAAGATTTGTGAACTCTTAGGGTTGAGCAGGCCAACTTGCTGTAGCAGACGAATGGCCAAGTGCTCATCTGTCGGGTCAATGATCATTTTGAAGCGAGGAGCGAGGGGATGTCCCGTACCGATCACTGAGCCATCAACTTCTTTCAAAAGGTGGTCATCTCTGCCATGCATGGCGGCTTTCATGATCTCGATAATGCCACGGAAATCCCTGGCATTAGGAAGCGCTATTTCCTGGCCAATTTCAGAAAGCTCTTCATTGACTGCCATGAAGAAGGTTTCTGTCAGCATTTGGAAGTGACTTGCATCTATTCCATTGAAATTCTCCTCCAAAGCACGCAAGAACAGGTTGGGGTTGATCTGGAGACCAGGAGAGTGGTCACTGAGATGATGGCGGTGGAGATAGCGGAATGTGTACACCAAGTCACGGTAGTGAAAGAAGCGTGCAAACTCATCATCTTGTAAAATGTTTAGGAAGCCTCGGCAGATGCCTCGCACAAAACTATGAGTCTCTTTGTTTATCGACTTTTCCACAAGACCAAGGCAGCCTAGTGCAAGCTCGCAAAGGTCCTTCAGTGTTGCCAACGAATGCAGAACTATCACCATGCGATTTTCATTGGCTGAATCAAAGTGGCGATTGGAAATGGCCACAAAAGAGACCTTGCAGTCATCAAGGTACGGGTGGAGGACTTTCAGTGCCATGTCACTGCTGTTTTCTTTCGGCAAGCCGGCCTCATCCAAGAAGACCACACAGCGGGTGCATTGTTGGCGTTCGGAATCAACTTGCATCCTTGCATCATCATAGAACTTCTGACGCTCAATAGCTTTCTCGAATACCATTTTGATTTCATTCGATGTAGAATACTCCGAGCACTGGTAGAAGAAAATGTCCACAGCATCCAACTTTTGGCAGAATGGCTTCATTGATATTTTACCCTGCAAGTTCTCTCGAATGATGTGAAAGCTTAGAGTCTTTGAAGAGCCAGGAGGTCCAACGATGCCAATCAGAACAGAGGTGTGAATGCATGCAATGATCGTGAAGATGTTTTCCCTCAGGACATCGTTTAAAGCGATTCCAGAACGTATGTTGAAATGCTCTCGACTGACAAACCAGTTTACACAGTCACGTATGACTTGGCTGAAACCAGCCTGATCCAAATTGTCTTCAAACATCTTACGACACACGGCACCTTCTCTGCGAGGCACCTGTGGCAGCCGGAAATAGTAGACAATGGCTACTGACAGGTAGATGCACTGGAGGAGAATTTCATTTGGGTCCAGAGCGGCACCATCTTGTTCTCTTGGCAAAATGCGCTGAAAGAAGGGAACCAGTCTGAACACGCGCTGTATGTCACGCTGGCTAACCGAGCTCTCATGCAGCTTCTCCATGCAGAATGTCTGAGCTGCTAGGAGGATCTTAGTGAAGCGGTCTTGTATTAATCTGGGCATAATTGTTTTGCCTTGCTCCATCGCCATTGTCCTCTCCTGCAGGCTGATCTTGTTCTGGATGTAATTGAACAGCTCATCACGTTGCTGTGAGTTGTATTGCCACTTGATCGATGCCATCACGTCTGGCAGCTTATGGACAAAGTACACACGGCGCACGACCTCCATCACCATTGATTGACGGCCAATTGGCTGCTGACCAGGTGAGGCACTTTCTTCTTGCACATGTGGGTTAATTGCAGCCACGAAAAATATGTTGTTGGGAAGGTGCCTGCCATTCAACATGTGGTCCATCAAGATCTCTTTAAAGATGCCAAGGCAGCTAGACGTGTTCACCTCATCGAAGAAAACAACGAACTCCTCCTTTCCTTGCTGTGTGGCCAGAGTGATGACTGGGTCGAGGAAGGCCTCGACATCTTGGTTAGAGGTCCCCTGATGGATGAGGAGACGATGAAACATGCTGCTCATGGGAGCACGCAGAAACTCTGCAAAGAGCAGGCAAGACTCATCGCCCACTCCTGCTTGGTCCGGCTCATTCTCTGTCAAAAGATGCCGAGAGATGGCCTTTGGTGGAGGGTTTTGCAGCAATGGCAGACTAGCATAGGATTCTTTCACAAACGTTTTGAGGAGACTTGCTGGATGGTATGCAGCTTGATCTCTGTTCTCAGGTTGACTTCCAGCTATACCTAGAAGCCACTGCCATAGGGTCAAGAGTGAGTCAGGCGTGGGTGTTTCTTCTTTCAGGCGTTTCTCCTCATCCTTCCACCGCTGTGCATTCACATCCTTCCTTAGGATCGGACCAAGCAAGTCAGATTTGAACACTGCTGTCCGCAGCCAGTTGCATACACGCGGAAGAATACGTGGTGCTTTTTCCTGCTCCACGCCTTGCTGCGCCTGCTCATTCAAGAGCATCGCATACATCTCGAGGAGGAATGTCTTGCCAATGCCTGTCTCTCCTTCGATTATCACCGGCATACGAGCCATTTTCCGATCATGAATGAGAAGTATCTTGTACGTGAAGTCCGGTGTGAGAACAAACCCCTTTGCGTCCAGGAGCTGCTTGACACGGCCATCCTTTAAGCCGAAAGTCCAGCCTAGATATGCAACCCAGCGATCTCGGCAAGGGGTTCCTTTCATACCAGCGACAGCACAGATGTCCTCCTCCCCTCCCTTGGTGATCATCTGAACATCATGATTGACTTGATTGAATGTTCTTGGATACAGTGGGTAATTGGAGCCACCACTAGAATCCACGATCAAGAAGGTTTCGGTGCAGCTCTGCCATGCACAGTTAAACTCCCTCTTGCAAAGGAAGATGGCCTCTTTCACAAACTGCTCAAAGAGAATGGAGCCAAGCTTCGGAAATGTGGTGTCCCAAATGAACAGTGGACTTTTGAAGATCATGAAGCGACGATGGAGATACCGCAAGAACATGACCTGGTCAATGCGACATCCCTCCAAGTGGTGCGCCTTCTCTTGCAAAAGACGACTGATGAGAGTCCGTGCAACATCATCTGAAGGTACCTCACTGAACTTCACAGGACCTGAACGGGTGCACTTGCGATCAATGCCCCGCATTTGTTTTCGATCTAAGGTATAGTATTCCCGAATGTACATTGCCACAAAGCGCTCCTGAGGCCCAATGCGCAAGAGATAAACCGTCGGCTTCACCAACTTCTCAGTAGAGACCAGCGACAGTGTAGGTAACAAAGAGCGCGTTGGTCTTGTGTCCAGCTGGACATTCCATTCTGAGTGAAACGGTATCTCCACCAACCACTGCCAGTTTGAGTGCTGTGGCAGAGAGAAGGTGGCACCGAAGTCTGGATCCTTCAAGCAGCCGCAGATAAACAACTGAAAGAAAATCCAGTTGACCTGAGGTAGAGGAGCGTGTGCCGAGACATTGAAAAACACTCTTGCCTTCTGCGGCAGGGAGTTGAGATGCTGGATAATCGCACTGATGTTTGGCTGATCATTGATACTGATCACAGAGTAGTCACTGGCTGCATTTAGGATATAATGAGTCTTCCCATTACCTGCTAAGCCGATGACGCTCGTGGCATGAGGGCGTGGGAAGCACTTTGTTCCAGGTAAAAAGCAAACTTTGATTGTCTGCACTTGCTCATCCCAATCGCAATCACCTTCATCCCAAACATGCAACCAGCTTTGTGTCTGGGCAGCCACGGTCTCTAGATAGATGTAGTAGATATCCCCATGCATGCCGGTGTTCTCCAGCAGTTGCTGCTGTTGCGCCAATACCCTGCGTCCCGAGCTGCTCAGATGGTCAACACCTAGCACAGCAAAGGTTGAACTTTGGAACGTTCGCACGCATTGCATGAACAGATTGATGTCGTCCAGAGTGGTTCCAGGCCCACACTGGAGAATCTGAGCCGCTGATGGTAGCTTACCATCCCTCAGGAATATTTGCGCCAAGCGATTGCACACTCTTTCTTTGCTGACTGTAGCCCCTGGGAAGGAGCAGATGTACTGACGGCCACACGAAGCCAGAGGTTCTTGCGCTGCATCACCGTCTAGCAGTAAGCCTAGTAGCTCACTGAGTCTTTGCAGAGCGTCACAATTGGTGACATTTCTTCTCAAGCACTTTTCCTGGATGGTGTTGATGGAGTTGCCAGGGCGAGGAGGAGCAATTGTTGCAACCGACATGATGAAGGATGACAAGCATCGAGGTGCCCAGTCGTCTTCTAACCTTACTTGCCGACCATGTGGATGCGTATGCGGCGGCCTTGACGTCACCTTCATGCCCGTCATCTTTTCAATCACCATGCGTCGGCATGGGCCACTCACCAACAGGGAGAGCATATGGGCAATCTCTTTGTTTGTAAACAGCCTCAGTAACGGCTGCTTTGTACGCTGGTCAATGAGCTTCCGCTTCCACTCCTCAGCCTCAGTTTGGAGTGACATTTTCTTGGCCTTGATCCTTTCTAAGCTGCTTAGCTCCACAGAGTGCTTAGACGTGTTCTGGTGCTCTGGATGTCCGTCCTTTTCTAGAGCAAACAGCACCTCCTTCAACTCATTGACATCTGACATGGTCTCCAGGAATGACAATGCCAACTCGCTGTTCTGGCTGTCACGGCTGCAAAAGACCAACTGGTGCTGCAGGTCGATGACATCATTTTCGTGCAGCACCACCAGATGCTCACTCTCACTGCTTTCAACATTGCCCAAGTCGTAGCTGAACTCGAATGTCGACTGCTTGCTAGATAGCTGGCGGAGGTGGAAGCGAACTTTTCCACTCTGACAAAGCTGCTCGGCTAAATGTAGAGCGTTGTCAGTTGTGCTGGCTTCTGCTTGCTTGAACATCAGATACACTTGGGCAATGTTGTG
This sequence comes from Clathrina lutea, assembly GCA_028571005.1. Lineage (NCBI taxonomy): Eukaryota > Metazoa > Porifera > Calcarea > Clathrinida > Clathrinidae > Clathrina > Clathrina lutea. Next base: position 4,532 of record JAOWAR010227156.1, on the reverse strand, counting down.
GCTCGCAGTCTGCAGCACGGAAGCCATTTCAGCTGAGAACTTGCGCTGTCTACCTGCCTCTCGCACGACCTGGCGCAGAGAGATGCCTTTTTGGAAAAAAGGTGTTAAACAGTAGTATGATGCAATGATGGCATTCAACAGGGTACTCTTGAAGCTGTCGCCGTGCAGACGAACAGTGATGTTCTCACGCAGTTCCTTCCAACGACGATGTCCTTCTGGGGAGTGAAATTTTTCTTCGCGGAAGAAGACCACGAGGTTGCCACAGGAGCGAACAACATCGAAGATATTCAGATAATGTGGGGGTAGGTCGGCGAAGATTTTTCGGACCCGTTTATAGAATTTTGGAACTTCCTTCAAGGTCAGCTTTTCAACCATTTTCAGTTTCTGCAGGTACCGGAGGTCTTCATCGTCAGGTAGTACAACTTCAAACTGTTCCAGAGCCTGTGTGACAGATGGTATGCATGTGATGTACTGCATTATCTGAAATGAGTCCTTCAGCCTGTTCACCACCTGATCTTTCCCCTGACACTGCTCTGTGTACAATCGATACAAACAAATCTTCTGCACCTCCTTTTCAATGTCAGCGAACTTTAGAGCCTCCAACACACCCTGCAGCCCCCCTATGGTCAGCTGGCAATTTAGGAGCTGCGTAAAGGTTTGGTGAATGGTTTGCATGCACTGGACCACTTCACACGGCGTGGTTGTGGCCTGCCCTTCGACCATGGTGTTAAAGATGAGGCTGTCATGTAGCACAAAATGCTGAATGAAATTCCAAACGGTAGACTTTTCATTAGATGGTGAGCATGCGACAGATCCTCCAACCGGTTGTTTCATGAGATGGTTAACAACACTGTGTGTGTGTGCACATCTTTAATCTGCTGGCCTAGGTGGCGGTAAGTTAGCTTATCCTGAGCACTTACCATCAGCTGCTGTGTGGTTTGACAGAGCTCCTGACAGCCCTGTAGGCCTCGTGCTTGTAGCCACCGTAGTAGCTTGCACATACTACGTAGCTTATTCAGGCGTCTGTTCAGCGTATGGAAGGTAGTACTCCTCAGTGGGGGAAGGCCAATAGCCTCGAAGACCTCGACAAACTTCTCTATACTTTTCTGATAGTATGCATGCTCTTGTTCAGTGTAATCGCCGTCTTGCAGCTTGGTGTGGACAGTGCTGATGGTTGCTGTTTGACTATCGTACCACTCGACATCTGGTGCCAACCAGGCAGCATTGACCTCAGGCTGCTGGCGAAGGTGATGGCAACGTCGAAGAAGAAGGTGCATGCCAGAGACAGACCATGGCTGAGCAGTCGTCACTGGAATCAGTGCTGAGTACATAAGCCACTCTAGCACTGGTTGTTCCATGTCTTGTCGAAACGGCAGCTCGCACAACGAATTTAGTAGGTCGTCTTTCCTCCACGAATAGGGGGTGTGTAGAGCGGACTTCCATCGTCTCCTGCTGGCAATCAACAGCTGATTCCACCAAACAATCGCCAACGATTTGTTGTTGATCAAGCAGTTGTTCTCTCTTAGCGTTTTGATCGTGTCTGCCAGAAAATCCAACAGAGGAGACCTTAAGCCATCCACCTCTGCACTTGGCACTGTGCGGAAGGATACAAGCGAAGGCAGTTCTTCTAGATCAGCTTCAGACAGCTTTACTGTACGCACAAAGCTGCAACTGCTGAGGAAGTCACCCAGTGTTGGCCGGGGGGTGTGCAATGGCGACTTTGCCCATCTTATGTACAGTCGGATGATTTGGATGAGGTGACACTTCACCAGCTCTGCATAGCCTCTGGAGACTAAGCCATCCACCAAACTGCCCAGATCCTCTCCAAAACTGCTGCCATGCTCATCGGCAAAACAGAGGCCTGGGCGCCTTGCTAATACTCCGGCAGCAACCTGAGCAGCACACTCCTGGACGCTTCTCTCCTGAGAAGCAAGGCCTCCGGCTAGGTCTTTGGTGTGAACAGTAATTTTCTCAGCCACAATACAATCAACGAAATATCCTTGCACGTCGGAGAGTATGTTCGCGATGATATCTTGGTCACCAGCTTGGCGAAGGCTGTCCACAACTTGTCGATAATAATGCAACCCAGTGTGAACTGAACCACAGCTTTTCACTGTTGCCAACATGAACTTCTTTGCAGTTTCTCTGCTGCATGTGCGCACAGCGAATGTTAGAAGGTATCTGCAGGCTATGCAGTAGTCTTCCGGGTTAGACTTCAAGGGTAGAACAACTGACTGGTACAACCAATTAGCCAATTCCTCTCCACCAAACTGTTGGCCCAGTGCAAACTGCCCAAACCTGTTGATTAGGTCAAGTGCTATCTGCATAGTCAAAGCCCTTCCGTAGAGATGCTTTAGCAGGGTAATGAAAATCTGCGTTGACATACTGCCATCACAGGATTCCTTCAAGTGGATCAGCAGCCTCTCAAACTGATTGACGAAGTCGTCAACTGAGGCATCTCTTGGCCACTTCAGCTTTGGGATGGAGCGAGACCAGATCTCTTCAGCACTCACTCCACAAAGCCGGTAAATCTTAAAATCCAAACGAATGAATGTGAGCAAGGACTGTTGAAAACCGTTCTGGGTCAGATAGTTTGGATCGGGGTCCGATGTAATTGCCGCCAAGAAAAAATGCACTAGGTCGTGCTGGACGTTGCCCGAGCTTCCGGGCTTGTCGAATGTGTCCAACAGACAGCGCAAATTATTCGAAGGTCCGCCCTGATGACTTACGAGAAGTTTGTCGTATTGGGCTGGCATTTCTCCAAGACGTCGGGTCGTGTCCATGCACCATGCACGAGTGGAATCGGCAGCGGCGGCTTCCGCTAGCTGGGCTCTGAGCATCCTTTGGTGTTCCCACAACTTCCTAATAAGGTAAATAGCAGATGGGAACAACTGGAACAACACTACCTCGTCATCCAGAAGTCCAGCTACACCTTCACAGGTCTTCACAACGTCTTGCGCAAAGTGCTTGTTTCTACTAGTACGCTGCTGCCTGTTTTTGTCGAAAGCGGTGAACTTAGCATTCAAAGAAGCCACATCGGGGCACTCTGCTGCAGCTTGTGCCTGCAATTCATTGAGTACAGTTTCGGCAAGTTCACTCCGATATTCCTCTCCAGCGTTGGCCTTCCTCAGGAAGTTGGAGAACGATCGGCCAGCCTGCTTGACTCGGGCACACGCATTGCTGAAGCGACCCATTGTCCAAAGTGGCCACCGGCCTTCAGCAAGCCGTCTACTCTCCTTGACTCACGAAACCATCCGAGGGCTTTCCGAGGGCACCAACTCCGAGGTCGGTTGCGAATGCTTGTACTTAGGAGAAGCAACCCGAGAAACTCGGAAAGTTCGTGGTGCGCACGCACAGGCACGGTTTATAAAAGGATGGTCGCCCTCTCAGCGCGCACATTACGCGACTGAGCCTGACTGTCCACTTGGTGTTCATCTTACCAATATGTAGGGTTTATAACTGGATTTACTTTCCGCGGAAATACGGCGTTAACGTTATTGGGGTGAGTGTAATCGGATATTAGCTCCCGGAAAAAGTCGCGCAGCATATCCACAAAACAAAGAACGTGAAGCCAGAGAGTGGATTGACGTGACCAATCACGTGACCAGTCACGCATGAACGGCGTCTACGCAAATTTCGTCTTTGATCATAGAGCTGCTTGTGTTAGTTCCCTATAGGCGCCGTGCCTTCTCGTACGACGATCGATGAGCCAAGAAAAACGTTATCTCCTTCCTGGCCTAACGTTATTCTAAGAAACTGCGAGTAAGGAAAAACCCTTTTTCCAGTGCATTCAATCATAGGCAATTCTTTGTCTTTCCTGTGAACTTCCCTCGGCTATACAATACGCTCTTTCACAACGAAGGCATATTTTGCAGACAGATGTGTGGAAGAAATAGATCTTCAAGGAAATATACTGCAGGATGTCGATCACGAACTAGGGGTGGGAAGGCCCACTGATGCCGTGTACAAAAGCTAAGCGAGAGAGAGAGGGGGGGGGGAGAGAGAGAGAGAGTACTAGGTGACACGCACAACGAGTTCACCGAGTCGTCAACTTCGGTCGTGCAAGCGCGGCAAGATCGACCAAGCTGAAGTTCCAAGCACTAGCTGACCAAGCCGACGGTCTTGTTTCGATCTACTGTTGTACGAGCTGTATTTCCATTTTTCGCACATCACTGGGGGCCCTGGCCAGCGCCAACATTCGCAACAAAGCGGAGCCGGCTACGCTCCGAAGAAGGCCGTTTCTGAAACAGACGGTCTGTGTTCCATTCCGAGACAGTATCTCACCTTGTGGCTGGCCGATCTTTCTGAAATTTGGCATGGAGAGACCTCATACCTTTGGCAACAAAATTTTACTAGCGATTTTTTAGTTTCCTTTTCTTTTTGAAGATACATACAAAGTTGCACGTTCAGAGTTGTTTTCTTCAACCAAAATCGGACCTCTTCTCAAAATGAATGTAAGGCACGCTGCGAACGAAATTTCAAGAATGGCTAGTAAACTTTTGTGGACCAGCTCTTCAACAAAAGATTAGCAA
>JAOWAR010227045.1:0-14300 GCA_028571005.1 Clathrina lutea | reverse complement strand
AGCATGACCTGTCCGCGATCCGCAGGACGGGTAGGAAAACCTTGCATGCAAAGCCTAATCCGTCCGAAGGACGGGTAGTCCGCTAGTACCCAATATGTGGCAATGAGTCGTTCCAAGCTTTACCTTCCAGAAGTGCTTGGCGCGACACATTGAAGAAATGCCTAAAACAGAACAATGGTTAGGACCACCACTGCATGTAACTATTCGCCCATCTGCACTAACAGGGATAGATGAATGGCACTCCTTTAGGTCAAATCTCCACGGTGTTAATGGAAAGCTGGTGATGGAGAGAATGCTTGCCATCTTCTCGCTGTTGACGAATACCTCAAGCCGGTATCTGCCGGCTGATTACGACCCTTTAGGTCAAATCTCCAAGGTGTTAATGGAAAGCTGGTGATGGAGAGATTGCTTGCCATCTTCTCGCTGTTGATGAATACCGCAAGCCGGTAGCTGTCGGCTGATAGCGACACGCAAGAAATACCATGTGACCCGTCGCCATTGTCGGTGATGTCCACTGATGGCTGACAAGGGCCATTGCCTGATGTCACTATGACTGCGTATCTTGTTGAAATGGTGTCTCCTTCGATGTCTCCTCCGGTGTGCAGGTCCCTGCCATTACTGTCCTTGGCTCTGATAGTGACATTCATTGTCTCACCCTCTAGTGCCTCAAGAGATGTCTTTCCTTCGACTTTGCACTGCTTTGCCGATTGATGCTTGGCATGGACTGACCCTCCCAATGCCTTCCTTGGTCTTGCATGCGAGATCCGTATCGCTGGCTGCTGGCTGCTTCGAAGAGGAGGCAAGAATGGCGGAGGGGTTGTTCTGGAATGCCCATTGCGATGAGACTTGTTGTCCGAGTCTCCGAGGCTTGGAGAAGAGGAAACAACGCTTCCCATCCCGCATGCAGCCTCACCACTCTCTCCTGGTTGAGTCCAGATGTGCTTGCAGTTAGTCGCGTTGACAGTCCAGAACCTTGTTACGACAGATCTCTAGGTCGTCGACTTCTTCTATCATTTGTTGGACGTGAGCCTCCACCATTTCCACCGCTTTCTTTCCAGCTTGGCGAATGTCTGATCGAACTTTGCCCGCTCGTTTTGCCAGCTCTGTAGAAACGCTGTCGGCAGACGCCAAAAACCGCTATACGGTTTATCCGCCACCTCCGTCTCCAACTTCTTCACCTTGTCAGCTACCTGCTTCTTGCGCTCATGGATGATATCCTTGATTAAACGAATTGGCTCTTGATTGCTGTTGTCTTCTACCTGCAAACACATTGCCTGTATCTTGCAATCCGTCCGACCCGACAGCGTGTCACAGGCTTTGGACGAGGAACTAAGTTCATGACAAGCCAAAGCTCCTGAGCTCTTGCGAGTAGTTGGGCCGCTTGATCTCCCGTATTTTTCTCAAATCTGAAAGATGAAGCCGTTGCTGCCTTTCCTAGAAAAAAAGTACAGCATTATCATTTCATAGCAGTAGAAGCATTGCTTTCTGTTCAGCACGTGGAGACAACATCCCGCACTTCATGCCAAGCGCTCAACACTTCAAATTCCTGGAATTCCAAGAACAGATTGGAACTGCTATAGATAGAGATAACGCGGGGAAGATTAAGAATGAGAAAGGAGAATCAAGTTTTACGCCCGCGGAGGCAGAGAGACAGGGAATGAAGAAAAAATCATTGGCCTCAGGTGGGCCTCGAACCCATGGTCTCGGATTTGCGCTCCGACGCTCTAACAGCTGAGCAAACGAGACCCACATCTCAACCATATCATTCAACTTCGTTTTCGGTCTCACTGCCGACAGCATTGCTACTGCCTTGCTCTCCGGTTACAACGATCCGGACTCGGAATGGTTTTTTATTTCTTCGTTCCCTGTCTCTCTGCCTCCGCGGGCTTAAAGCGTGATTCTCCTTTCCCGTTGGAATTGCTGTAATTGATCATCGGAACTTTCTTCACTAATCAAACACTAATTCCAAGAATTCCAGCAATTCTAGAGTGATGTAAATTGGACTAGTTTTCTCATCCTTCTGCAGGAAGCGAGAAAACTTTTTGCCAAACCACCACGCCGAGAACTTGCTCCACCACATGCAGCTTCAGTTTCAAGGCTCTAAGGTTTGCCGGGTTCAGCTGTTTGAGCTGAGCCAGGTCAACAATGCCTTGGTGGAGAGATGCACGAGGTTGGAGAGGCAGAAAACACAACTGGCGGATGTTCTGAACAAGCTGCGAGCTTCCGGCTCGTCAGAACTCCAAACGAGTGCAAAACCCTCTGACCGTTCAGTAAAGGACGGCTGTCCAACTTGACAGGAGACTTCTGAAAACGACTGTCCTTTCTAAGACTGTCAAACAAAAGTGAAGAGCGTTGATGGCTAAGACTCAGGAAGGCAATGATAGCATGCAAGCAAGGAAGACCAAACTGCAAACTACTGACTGGCAGCTTGCATCAGTGGACAGGTCAGAGAACTTCAGAGAAAAGGTCGGGGGAAGTGCACGCGATTTTTTCTATCCCTAACTTTGTAGAGTTTTGCCCAAAACCCCTCGGGGGAAAGTCCGAGGTCGAAATTCGATTTGGAAGTTCGTCAAACAGAGGAAACATAGGGTTGAAAACAGCAGGAAACTCTCGGGTGGCAAGCGGCGGCCCTATGACGTGTAAGGTACCGGGCCGGATGAACGGCTCAGCTCAGCAACGGAAGAATGCATTTTCTACGCATATACTTCGGGCTGTTGTTGTCGGAAGGGAATTTCAAGGGATCATCGACTACTCTCCCTTCTCTCTCTCTCGTTCTGACTTTCCTGCCGAGATTTTGACCACACAAAATGACCAGCTGTTGTGCCCCAGGTTGTGGGATGACAACAAGAAGCCTGAGTGTGAGAACTTGAGTTGGTTCCGTCTCCTTCTGGACGACAAGGCGCTGCTGCGCGCGTGGCTGGTCAAGATCAATCAAGTCGACTTCATCGCAACGAAATATTCGCGATTGTGCTCCGTGCACTTTACGGACGACTGCTTCGAGTATGATTTGATGGACGAGCTCCTTCCCGGCAGCGTGCAGCAGTATAGAGGCAAGCGACTGAGACCTGGCGCCTTGCCAACGCTCTTTGCGCGTACTCCTGTACTCCGGTGCCCGTTAGTCGGCGAGTGGCGAAGGATGTGCGAGACAAGGAGCACCGAGGGGTAAGGTTTTTGAACGAAATATCATCTTCTATATCCAAGCTATCCTCTTCTTCCTTTTTTTTCACACCTTCGAGGTCCCCGTCAGTTATTTGGTACTATAGCTATCTGCCCCACATCACCAAGACCGACCACAAGCACTTGACTACTCTCGTGTTTGATCAAGCTTAGCATATTGTAGCGCAGGAACGTTCAACCTTCAGCTTCCCTCCACGTGTTGTCATCCAGTACATTGTAGAGAATTTTGGTCCCATGGCCATGACAGTGATAGAGTCAGTCAGTCTGGTATAGGGTCAAACTCAGGCTGTACTGGGTCACAAGCAGATACCCTTTTGTTGTTGTTGTTGCTGGTGCTTCTCAGTCAAAACGTTTTTTTGTTTTCTTACCTTCAGGCCCTGTCTGCTGCTGTTCAAGAGTTTTTCCCAGCCTCAGAAAGCAGTGTGTGCCACAGCGAAGGACAAGACCAATCCGTAGAAGTTTTAACCAGCTTTGAGCCTGGATTCTATCAATTTATCAATCCCCTCTGGTGGAGTGCAGGGACGTGTAGCGGTGATGTCACCATTCTCAAAGAATAGTGGCTGTCTCTGATCCATCACACCCCGAAGAAACACTCATGGTCAGGTAGGCCGTGCAAAGTCATGCTCTATTGAAATGCTTATCCGGGAAAACTTTCTTTGTTTTTCCTATCTTCTTTTCTTTGCAGTAACTTGTTTCCAACTTTTTATGATTGGTAGCTTTCTTTTACAAAGAAACTGAATCTGGTCTTGTTCATGTGGATACTCACTTATCTGGAAGGCACTATCTTTTTTTCTTCCCGTTACCAACCGGTGACAACCACTAGTAATATTTTACCAATGTTTTTCTTTATTCACACTATTTTTTCTGCCGTTTAGGGACAACAAAGGTCATGAAATGTGCTCATGCTGACATCGAAGATAGCCCAGATGCCCATTGCATGGCTGATCTCAGGGTCAGAACAGCACAAGGCCTTGGTGGCCATCGTGGCAGACTGCCAGATCATGATCGACATGGAGAAGATCAGCCGCTATTGTCACACGGGGCAGCTTGAGAATTTCTATTCAGTCATCTTGCAGTGGTGTCTGAAGCACATTCATTTTTTATGAAGGCATGAGGGCTTGCACAGAGCTAGCTTGCCTGTCACATGACCACAACGTCAACCGTGCACAAGCAAAAATGTCGGATTGAACACCTTTCTACAAGCTGTTGTTTCCCAAGGCAAAGAGTGATTGGGTGGTGAAGAAAATCTATGCTGAGAAGTCCAACGACTTCCTTTTCCACATTATGCACGCCATCCATGACACGAAGATGAGTTTGCTGCCTGTATGTAACAGTCAAACAGGGTACAGCGAAAAAACACCACAGCAGGCAAAGTAGGCAATCAGTGATGAGCAAAATGAAACAGACAACAGACAAAGGAAGGTGTGACTCACAAAATGCAAAGTGCATCATCATACAACATGGGTATGTTGAGACTTGTAAATATTGTATAACCACTGCACAGTTCACAAGTCAGTAAAAACGAAAAAGAGAAAAACAGGCTGGCTAAAAGGACTCTTCGTCTTCTGGTTGTGCTTTCTCAAATTTGCGGTAATTGGTTGGATTGTCCTATGGGCAGACATCCCGGATTTGACCCACCACACATGCCGGAATGACATGCCGATTTCCTTTCCCCAGGTGGCCATGGATTCACCAGGTGTAATGCCAATACGCCACAAGTCGGAGCGATCTGTGTCCTGGCGCGGACATGCAAGTTTTCAGAGCAAGGGAAAGATTTCTCGGCGCAGATAATTCGGGACAGAATAATATAGGGCGTGAACGATGAGACGATACGAGAGAGACTTCTGTTAAAGGGTGACATCATTGGACAAATGTGTGAAGATTTGCCGGGGTATGTCTGTGGCGACTCAGCAAGCACGTATCATGGACCCTGTTCAGGTCAAAGAGGTGCAAGCAGTGTTTGCCATGAGCAGTGTAAGGCCGACAGCAACGTGACCGCGAGATGTTGGTCTACAAAACCAGACCAGGGCCGCGACAAGCGAGTGCAACTATTGCCGGCGAAAGTATGTCAGCAGACAATGGGTGTGGGAAACGCTGCAATCGATGTGGAAAGCCAAACCATTTCTCGGTGAGATGTCGCAGTGCAAACCGAATTCAAGAACGAAGCAAGAAACTACCTGTACGATGTGTCCAGCCTGAGGCTGCACAATCGAGTGAAGAGGAAGAACTTGTTGCGACTGGAGTAAGGCTTGTTGAGATGGAGGAGGACAATCAAATGGCCATGCACGGAAACGGAAGCAGCCCTATAGTCGTTGGTAGAGACACTCGCAAGAAGAACCAGCAGATCATGGCCAATACGATCATACGAGGGAAGCCTATTCAGTTCCACGCTGACACCGGAGCGGCATGCAATATCTTGAGGAAACCCGACTTGCCGCTTGGAGTGAAAATAGAACCATCGAGAGTCATACTGAGCTACTACAACAGACAAAAGTAGCCCTGCATTGGAAAATGCAGTCTGATTGTGACAAACCCCAAGAGGAGGAAGGAGTTGAACTTACAGTTCATTATTGTTGAGCTTGGAGTTGAGCCACTATCCTAGGTGTCCATGCTGCAGAAGAGATGGAACTTGTGCAGATACAGCATGACAATATTGATGATACATTGATCTCTGTGGCAGTGTCTTCACAAGGTGTGTCCCAGGCAGAGTTGATCCAGAGGTACCCAACCGTGTTCTCCGACGAGGTTGGCAGCTTCGATGGATAATTGCACTTGGAACTGGATATCACTGCTAAGCCAGTGCAGATTCCAGCTCGTCGTGTACCAATTGCTGTCAAAGACAAGCTGAAGACAGAGTGGGAGAGAATTGAACAGATGGGTGTCATCAGGCATCAGGATGAGCCAACGGAGTGGGTTTCACCGATCTTAGGGGCACACAAGAAGAATGGCAAAATCCGAGTTTGTATCGATCCTCAAGATTGCAATCGGTATCTCTGTCGTAACCCTCGCCCTGTCTTGACCGTTGAGGAGTTGTTCCCAGATGTATGAAATGCGAAAGTTTTCAGCAAGTGTGATGTCAAAAATGAATTTTGTTAAGTTCGCCTGTATGAGGCATCGAGTCGGCTTTTAACGATTGCAACACCGTCTGGACGTTACAGCTGGACGAGAATGCCATTTGGTATTAGCCCAACACCTGAGATTTTCCAGCGACGTTTGGAACAACAGCTGATCGGACTGGAAGGAGTCTCAAACATTCATGACGACATTCTGGTGATAGGTGAAGGGTAGACTTTGGATGAAGCAATTGCAAATCATGACCAAAGGATGGGAAAGCTCTTGCGACGTTGCGCAGAGAGAAATATCATACTGAACACTGGTGAAAAAGTTTGCCTTCTGAAGTCAAAGTTGCCCAACATCGGTCGTGTATTCACAAATCAAGGACTGAAGGCTGATCCAGAGAATGTCGCAGCCATCACAGGTTTTCCTATACCAACTGATATTGCTTCCTTGAGGAGGTTTCTTGGAATGGCGAACTATTTGGCAATGTTCATCCTGAAGTTGTCCAGCATGGCAGAACCGTTAAGAAGTTTGACTAAGGAGGAAGACTGGGCATGGACCAATAGGTGCTCGGAGGCATTTGAAAACATCCCGTGGAGCCATTGCTAATGCTGCAACCCTCAAATACTTTAATCCTTATTCCAAGTGGGAGATACAGTGTGATGCTTCGAAGGATGACTTGGGAGCCATGCTGTCGCAGAATGGACATCCCATCGCATATGTAAGCAAATCGTTGACAACGACAGAGCAGAACTACGCCCAAATTGAGAAAGAGATGCTGGCTGTTGTAATTGCTTTGCACGTTTCGACCAGTACATCTATGGGTTGAAGGTCAATGTGGAAAGTGATCACCGGCCTTTGGAACAATTGTCAGGAAGCCTCTGCGTGATACACCCAAACTCCTTCAAAGGATGCTTCTTGCAGTCCAACGCCATGGCGATGAGATAAGATATAAGAAGGGTACTGAGCTTTTTGTTGACACGTCATCAAGAGGCCCTCTGTCCGGCCAGGAGGACGACGTGGCTGAAGATTTTGAACAGGTCAGTTCAGTGGAAGGGCTCGTAGCAGTGTTAGATGAGCGCATACAACAGGTGGCCTCTTACACTGCTAAGGATGACGTGCTTCAAGGTGTCATTCACAACATACGCAAAGGATGGACAAACAGGCAAACCAGTTTGCCTCAAGACATCCGGCCATACTTTCACGTTCGTGACGAGTCGTGACGAGTCGTGACGAGTCGGTGGTAGATCAAGGTGTTGTGTTAAAGGGTGCCCGATGTGGTCGCTTCGGCCACTGCTTATGGAACGCATTCATCTTGGGCATCCCGGAACCGCTGCAAGTCTTTAACGCTCAAGAGATTCTGTGTTTTGGCCAGAAATGAGTAATCAAGTGAAAGGTTTTGTGTCAAGATGTGACATCTGCAGTTGTCTCAGATCTGGCAGAGCCAGCGTAGAGAGCCCTTCGAGTTGCATGAGAGGCCAACACAGCCATGGGCAAAAGTTGTGGCTGATCTGTTCGAACTTGCCAAGAAGCACTACCTGTCTACGGTAGACTACTGGAGCAACTATGTTGGTTGGACAAACTCTCTTCAACAACAAGCGCAGCAGTGATAAAGTGCCTTAAACGTCATTTTCCAACCCGCCGAATAGCAAAAGAGTTGGTAACTGATGGAGGACCGCAGTTTACATCAGAGGAGTTTCGAAAATTTGCTGACCAGTGGATGTTTATAAGCACACGATCACAAGTCCGTACAACCGTCAGTCAAACTGTTTGGCCGAGAGTGAAGTTAAGACTGCAAAGACGCTAAGGCGGAAAGCCAAGACTGATGGAACAGACATTTGGTTAGTTCTTTTGGCTTGGCGGAATACTGTGCCGCCTGGATTTTCAACGTCACCTGCGCAACGGCTCATAAACAGGTGCACTCGAGGAGTGTTGCCTCTAAAGCAGTAACTGCTGGAGCCACGCATCACAGTGGGTCGGATGACATTCGAGCACGCAAGCGGCAGGAGGAAAGGATGAAAGCAAGCGGGCCACAATCAAAGCCTCTCCTGAGCTCCAGCCTGGGACAAGCGTGTGGATGCAGCCACTTGGTCTGCGGAGCACCCAACCAGAGTGGACACCGGCGACCGTCGTAAAAAGGCGGACTGAGCCACGGTCCTACAGCGTCCGGACAAGTGATGGAGTACTACAGACGGAACAGGCGGCACCTCTACAAAGCGAAGCCTAGCGCCCGTTGTCCACCTGAGAGTGATGAATCTGGCAGCGAGGATGACACAATCGGTGCGCAGGAGGAAGAGGGAAGGCAAAATGCGCTTTGTAGTGGTGAGGAAATCTGTGTGAGACAATCGACACGCCCACGGAAGCGCCCTCGTTGTCTGAATGATTATGACACAAGATAAGATTGATTTTGGTTAACTAGCATTCCTTTCATATCTCGTTTGAAATTGGCCTACATTTTCTGGGTTGGTACATTTTGTTTATTCATTTGTATTTTGTGATTGCTTCTATAATTTTTCAAAGGGAGGATGCTGTGTTAATCAGGTTCACATGTAATGTGCAGCTGTGTGTTGAGTTAGTGTTTTTGGCTAGCGCTAATTCTAGTGTAGTTGTTGACTTTGGTTGTACATATAATGTATGTGTCAGTTGTCGAAATACAGTTTCTTTCCTAATCCAATGAACACGACACTCCTCCAACGTTGGCGTGTGGAAGAAGGCCCTCCCTTGGGACTTCATCATGAGAGCCATTGTCGAACAAAAACCACCGTTTTGGCTCAAACCGGTAAGGCTGCAAGTACTTCACAACGGGACAGTGTCTTAACTTCCGTCGTCATCCATCCTCCAGGCCTTTTCCCCGTCAGCCGAAGGGAGAACAAATAGAAAAAAGATCACTTTCTCCAAGGTTTGGAATGATTGCGTTCAATTTTTTTCATGATCAGCCAGATTAGTCGGCACCTTCCGCGTCATCAACGCGCCGGCGGCGCCGACCTCCGAGATTTGGGCTATTTTCAATCCTACGTTTGACGAACGTCCCGATCGAATTTCCACCTCGAACTTTTTCCACGAGAGGTTTTGGGCAAAACTCTGCAAAATCAGGGAAAGAAAAAAGTCGCGTGCACAACCCCTCTAAGAGCGAGCTTCCAGAGTATGACTGTCAACTTGAACTGCAGCTGGGCGATTGGTCGAGTCAGCGTGCCAGTGCTATAACTGTGGACCAACGAAGAGAAATGCTGTCTGGTGGCATATGTTGGACCTTCTTGTCCTATTGCGATGGATGAATAATTATATCGAAGATCTTCACCCTAATTTTTGTTTTGGCAGAATAATTTCAATCCAGAATCAGGCTTTGGCGAAGTCCGCCATTTGCCAGGATTTGGCTGACATAAAGACTACAGCCAGAGTTCTTCTCTGGAAACTCTGCAACCAGCAAGAAGCAGTGTCAGGCCAGGTCCCTGCGCTCTCTCCTCCGTTTTTGCCTACAGGCTTTGTGCGCTTGTCTATCCCAAAGGCAACAGACTGGGACGCGGCACCCACACCTATAGCTTTTCTTGGTAGTGGTGAAAGGAGAATTTGATGTCCACCTGCCTTGGCCAGCCCTTTGCACAGCACTTTCCTGCAGAATAATTCAATCCATAAACAGGCTTCAACAGTGACAGAGCTCACCATCCGCTAGCACTAAGGGACTTCTTGTCTGAAAAATCTCCGACTTCACCCGTCACCTGCAAGGCTGCAAGAGGTGATGACGGGTCAGGTCCCTGCTCTCTCCTCCGTTTTTCGCAAGCCATTGTGGCTACAGGTTTTGAGCACGTGCTTATCTCTACGGTGACGGAGTGGGAAAGGGCACTTGCCCCTCAAATTTCTTGGTGGTGATGAAAGGCGAGTTTGATGTCCACCTGCCTTGGCTAGCCCTTTGCACAGCATTTTCCTGCAGAATAATTCAACCCATAATCATGCAGACTTCCAGCACTAACGGTCGTCTTGTCTGGAAGATTTACGACTTCACCTGTCTCCTGCAAGAGGCCGGTGATGGCGGTCAGGTCAGTGCTCTCTCCTCCGTTTTTCGCACGCCCTTGTGGCTACAGATTTTGAGCACGTGTTTATCTGAACGGTGACGGCGTTGGAACGGGTGCTCACCTCTCATTTTTCTTGGTGGTGATGAAAGGAGAGGTTGATGTCCACCTGCCTTGGCCAACCCTTTGCACAGCATTTTCTTGCAGAATAATTCTATCCATAACCAGGCTTCAACAGTGACAGAGCTCACCATCCACTAGCACTAATGGAGTTCTTGTCTGAAAAATCTGCGACTTCACCAGTCACCTGCAAGAGGTGATGACGGGTCAGGTCCCTGCTCTTTCCTCCGTTTTTCGCAAGCCCTTGTGGCTACAGGTTTTGAGCACGTGTTTATCTCTACGGTGACGGCGTGGGAAGGGGCACCCACCTCTCACTTTTCTTGGTGGTGATAGGGAGTTCAAGGGTCCTCCTGCCTTGGCCCTTTCCACAGCATGTGACTCTCTGTCTTTTGGATCAAAACCCAACAAGCCCCCGACACATCGTCGAAACGTCCTTCTCCAAGGAGCCTGTCTTTCCAACGCCTGCAGAGCGAGATGCCACCTCGGGCTGTCCTCTCTTTGCACCTCTCACAGCTCTTGACGAAACGTTCGTCAAGGATGATGCAGCATATCCAAAGATAGTTGTTCTCAAGTTAGGTCTGAATTCACCCGATGACAGACCCATTTGAGAAGACAATGGGACCGTTTAAAATTTTCCTTTGAAGACATGACCATGTACGACAGGATGAGGGACTCTCAACCTTTGTCATTCTAACTACTTCTCCGTGCAAGCACAAAGCAATTCCTGAGTGTCCGCTCATTTTTCACCGTCTGGCAGGAAGCCATGTAAAACTAGCACCTTTAACCCTGATTTATTTATTTTTCTGAAAAAGAGGTTCAACATGTTTTGTTTTTCTTCTTCTTCTCAGAAACCGCTCTGTCTTCTATTAGCTTCCTTTTTGCACCATACAACCATTTTGGTCCTGGGTGGAGTTAATTTTTTCCTTCACTTCAACGCTATTTTCACCGTTTCCCATACACGAGACACAGAAAAATGGAGGGCAAGCAAGAAGGGGGCTTCTTGGTGTGCGTTTGGGCACATCTGCCCGTGTGCCGATCCTGCTAGATGTGCTACACGAGGTGGGTGTGTGCAGGGCAGCTCTGGTAGCCTGTGCGGTGCAGAAGGGAGCAGTCAGGTAGCCCGTGTGCGTGTGTGTTGGGCGGCTCAGGTAGCCCGTGCAATGTGGACAGCTCGGGTAGCCTGTGCAGTGCAAAGGAAGGCAGCTGACGTAGCCCGTGTGCATGTGCGTAGGGCAGCTCAGGCAGCCCGCGAGCTCAGGTAGGCCATCAGTGCCAGGGGGAGGGGCAGCTTTGGTAGCCACGTGTGCGTGCGTGCTGGGCGTACCGCCAGCTGCCAGTGTGTCGGTCCTGTGCTAGTGTCTGGTGTGCGTGTGTTCCTTTGACCAACCAACACAACCTGCTCCTCTAGAAAAAAAACGGAAAGAGCGGGCATGCGTGCTTAACCCCCCCGAAGCCAACCAGCCAAATGGTCAGTATAGCCATGATGCATTAGAGAAGACAGAGGAAGGTAAACAAGGGAAAAGCTTTGCTCTAGAAGTTGCATGGTGGGCGCTTGTGTGAGCCTTATGTGCATACATCCTGGGGGGCATGGTATGCAAGACTTGCGCATCATCTGCAATGCTAGGCGTCTCCGGCTGCTCAGGTCTGTCGGGATGAACCTCTGGTACGCATTGATGCGCTCTCTGCCGCCCAACTGCATCAGCCAGGTTGGTGCATACACTTCTATAACTGCTGTCATCCTGCCAATCCTGAGAGAATCGCTAGTTGTGGAAGGGCCCAGGAGTTGCCCAGATACTGGCGGTCAGTGAACACAAAGGATGGCATGTGCCATGGGCCTCAACTCAGCTGCAGGAAGTTGCCGCTCATATCTGCAGGGCTGGCGGAGTCACCAGTCCTTCCGCTTGCTACAGTAGCTCTCCGTCCTTGCTGGTCTGTCTTTAATCGCAGAAGGAACAGCGTCACTGCTTTTGGCTCCTGTGTTACATGGCTGAGTGTTCAGCAGTGATGACCAGGAAGTCCACTTCTTCGTTCGTAGCGAAGTCCATCTTAACTTGCCACCACGGACTGCCAGGCCACCTCCCTGGCATCACAGGCGCGGCCATCAGCTCCGCTCACATCCGCTGACAGTTTGCACACCGACACACCATGCCCTCACCGTCGTGATCGAGGTGCTCCTGCCGTAAAAGACCCTGGACAACTTCTTTCGCTTTGACTATCCTCGATGTACTACGTGGAGCTCCTCCAAAATTGCTGTCGTAAACTGCTCGGGGATGAAGATGTGCAGACCCCACAACTAGCAGTCATTCTCCGCTGGCAACTCCGAGCATTCATGTCTGTAGGTCAACAATCGTTTATCGTCGGCCTTGGTGTCTGCCTGGCTGTCCCAAGTGGACGAACATTCCAACCTGCGCAAGCACTGGGTCGTTCTGTGTAGCATGCTTGGTACGCTTCGGCAAGACCGGCATCGCCTCCAGCTTCAGGGGGTTGATGATGAAGATAACCTCCCCATTCTGCTGTGCTACCACAGGTAAACGGCACGACAATGCATAGGTGATGGTATTCTGGCAACCCCAAACACGCTTCCAATTGTAGCGAAAAGCAGACAGAAAAACTGCTCGCCACTGCAGACGTGCCAGCGTCGGAACCGCAGTCTTTGCCCCCAGGATGTGTTACTGCTGCTTGTGGTCTGACAAAGTCGTGAACTGCTACCATAGACATACAGGTGGAACCACTCCAACCAAAATGATGGCGAGCGCTTCTTTGTCCAGCTGGGAGTAGTTCAACTGGTGTTCATTCAGAATTTGCGATGCAAAGGTGATCGGATGACCTGATATGTTGGGAAATACATGCACAAACACAGCACCTACTCCATTAGGTGAAGCAGCTGCTGCAAGCACTAGCAGGTGCCTTGGGTCAAACTGAACAAGGTTTGACCACTTAGTGATGGCTATCTTCCCAGCCTGGAATGACTGCTTGCGTTCTGCTGTCAACTTGACTTCTTGGGTGACAGCAGGGCGATAAGCGAGTGGGTGAGCGTGCTCAGATTTTCATGAACAGCGCTAGAAAGTTGGTCATTCTAACCCATGACCGCAGCTTCGTCACACTGCGCAACTGCGGTGCCTAGAGGATGGATTCAGCATGGCTGCCTGTGGGAAGCATGCCTTCTTTCAGGAGCCTGCGTCCCATCTAGAGTGCCAGCTCGTCGTACAAGAGGCACTTCAGTGGCTTAACCCGCAGACCATACTGGTGAAACTGCTGAAACAGACGGTTCAAGTCACGATTGCATAGTGCTCAGCATTGTCCTTGCCACTCACCAGTACGTCATCCATAATGCTGCAAGTCATGTCGAGACCGGCTGTGATTTGGTCGGTCAGTGAGCCTTTGTCAGATGGCGGGACTTGAGGTGATACCAAATGGCAAACATTTGTAACATAACAAGCCTCAGTGTCTGTTGATTGTTACCAGCTCCTTCGCTGAGTCTTCGAGCAGAAGCTGCTGGCATGCCCTCTTCAGGTCGATATGGGAGAAGTGCTCACCCTGTGCTTGTGTGCTGGAGGCTTGCTCCAGCACTGGGATTGGCAGTGCAGCTTGGCTTCCGCGCCCTTGACTGCGCCGAACCTGTCCGTCAACACTTCTGGACAAGGTGACTTCCAATGTTCCGTGTCTGCAATGTCTCTCACGTGCGCTACATGTTGTACCGCTGCTGCTTGTAGGAGCAGCTCAGGCCAGTTGAGTTTTCCGTCAGCCAATTGCATCCAAGCAATGGCACTGGATCAGCGATTCCATCCATGAAGGCAAGCAGCAGAATTGCTTCCTGTGACTGATACGTTACCAGCACAACGACCTCACTGATGACTTGTAAGGGAGTGCCGCAGTCTCTTCGAAGCTTGCAAGGTGGGGGTGTTAGATGCAGATGTCGTCAGTGCCATATAATAATAA
>JAOWAR010226934.1:0-14300 GCA_028571005.1 Clathrina lutea | reverse complement strand
CGCAAGCCAATCTGCAAGCTGTGGCCGGCGCACTGCAAATGCAGTGGCAGAAGTTGCGTGACACCAGTGCGATATTGGTAATATTTCGTTCACATTGCCTGCAGAATGACCAATATGTCTATCTGACAATTTTCCATTCCCTCTGGGTATACATATACAGAAGAGTGGTGGGGCACATCCAGTGTACTTGTTTGGCGTACATGAATACTGCCACAACATCAGTCTAGCTGATAAAGAGAGTTGCTGTCAATGAAAGCAAGGAGCTTGACCTCTTTGAGTATAGGCTGTACAAACCTTTGTCTTTTTCCGTAGGATGCAGAAGTGGAACAGCTGAAAAAGTCTGTGGCCAAAGCAACCGTCAAAAACGGTCCCTGTGAGTGCAGCATCGAGCCTGTACTCCAACAGCATGGAATCCAGAGGCAGTCATACCATGGGGGGGCTTTTGTGGGAAACCACGTCCAAAAAGCACTTTCCAAAAAGGTCATCCTTGCCCTGACTGCCGCGCCAAAGGCTGTCGTTGACCGCCGCTGCCCTCCACTAGCTCCCGATGCCGACGAGATCGCCTGTCGTTACCATACACTGATGAGCCAGTACGCGTCCTGCAGCGAGCTCTTCAGCGTTGCGTCTGCTGTGACGACGGACGACCTGACCATCCTGGACGGACGCATTACGACGTTCATGGCCAGCGCTCGCCGTGAAATTGTCTCCCGGCGCCTGGGGAACATCACTCCGAAGCTGCACCTTCTGGAGGATCATGTGGTCCGTTGCATGCGGCGGTTCGGCGTTGGGCTTGGTCTCCTCGGCGAGCAGGGTGGTGAGGGAATACATCACGAGCTAAACGTCCTCACTACGACCTTCAGCAGCATACGAGACGATCTCCAGCGCTTGAAGACGGTCGTCCAACACCACTGCGTTTCTACACTGCCGCAGCATCTCCCCCACATCCCCACGCCGGCTCCGCGACCTGGCCTTCGAAAGAATTAGCCCCAAGATTCCTGCTTTGGAGTTTTCCTGTCCATAGACCTTTGCAGCTGTCCTTTGCCTTGCAGCCGTCCTTTTGTATATAGACTGTTTGCTACTTTTTCTAGCTCGAAACTCCTTGCTATTTTCCCTAGCTCAAAACTTGCCTTTCATGTGCTGATAGAGCTTGCAAGTCAATTTGATCAAGTTGAGGACGTTTTCTGTTGTTTGATGTTCGTTGCTCACCTGTAGATCTATCTGCACGTGTACATATATCTCTACCAAGATCCGCGATCGCTCGAGCTCGGCGCGCGGCCGCCATTAATGGTAACCATAGAAATTTCGTCATTGAGTGAAAATTATTGATTGGCCTCCATATTGGCAAAGGGCCACGTAATAACACCCGTGGAGACCAGAACTTCAATTCCCTTTGCAGGCAGTGAACAGGAATAAATGAATGGTGTCATTTGTCCGTGGCCGGTGGTTGTTCAGCCTCGATCTCTTCAACTTTCTCCTCCTCTTCCTTGTCGGTCTCGCTATCGTCCTCATCGTCATCGGCCTCTTCTTCTTCGTCTTCTCCTCCTCCCCACGCTTCGTCTTCATCGTCGTCGTCATCGTTGCCGTATTGTGCCTCAAAATGCAAAATAGTCAAAGTCAGCTGGAACAGGTACACACTCTTCTCGAGGTCGCTGTGCACATTACCTCCTAGAATGTAATGTGCCACCACGTACACCCCGCCCTTGTCGTCGAATGTTCGCGCGTACACAACGTGGCGTGTGCTCTTCCATGCCATCTGTGTGAAGTTCTGCGTCTCCGGCGTAAAACCGGGTCTCATAGGTAGTTGTAGTGCACCGACTCTTGGTTCCAACAATTGACCACTTACCCGTGACGGGCGCAAAGCGAAAGTAGGCCACCGTCTCGCCGCAGCTCTCTGGTGCCCCTCCCCGCTGTAAACGGCCAAGCTTGACTAGATGTTTGGCCCACTTCTCGGCTGACCGGTAGAGGAAATCCTCCCAAGTGGTTGGCAGGGCGTGGTGGCGAGCTCGGTAGTCGCTCTGCATGATAAGCAGGTCCCGAGCGTATTCTGAATAGCGGTATGTAAAGGCAGACCACGGGTGGTTTGGTGTGTGGTGAATATAATCCTAAAGTATTGAAGATAAAACATATTACTGATGAACCTGAGAAACAAAAGCCTTGAAGGATATACACACAGAAGACTGAAACAGCACGACTTTGGAGATGAAACTGGCTGGCTTGAGTCCACTAGTATGACAGAGCGCAGAAATCAGATTCCTGTCTAATTACAGTTGATTCATTTCATAGACTTATTTCATGAGCTCGCTAAACTTAGCCGCACCCACCTGCCTTCCTTGTCCACATATCCAGAAATAGCTTAACATTCGCAAACTTGAGCGCACTTCTTTTGGTTTTTGGACATTCAAAGTCTCTTCTCACTTCAATCCCATCCGTCTCGTGTCTGGGAATCCAAACATGGTGCCGTGACAACTGGATACCGCTTTTTGCGTTCTCTTCTCTTGCGGTGCATGCACTTCATTTTGGATTCTCTCCTCCATCTTGTTTTTCTTTATAGATGCCGCTGAGCGCTTTAGTGACTGCGCTGGCCATCCAAGATCAGCCACTAAGATCCTTGACAGGATCACGCAACCCCCGGCTGTGAGTGCCAGATTTTTTTTCTCAAAAGGTTGCCATCGCTGACTTACAGGCTGACTTCCGCTAGGAGCATGGCCGACGATTACAGTCACGCTCCTCGACCTAGATTCCCAGTATCATGCTGCTCTCACTTACGCTGAGGAGCTAGAAGCTGACGTCGTTGCCGCCGACGACCTGTCCGCCGACCTATCAATGCAGCTTGACGAGGCAGCTAGGCACATCACTGAGTATCCTTGACTCTGGTTATCACCCGACTTTCAAAAAGCCAACCCTGCCGGACCTCTGGCTCTGCAATTCTCTGGAGTTTCGGTCACATGAATTCAAACTTTCTTCTCATTTTAGTCCCGTCTAATAGCCCTCATCCGTCTCCAGTCCTGGGTTCTCATCATTATCGACAGTACGTCCACCATGCCATCCTGCCGGTAGGATCCTACCGGCAGGATGGCTGGCCAAAGAAGTTTCAGCCACCACACACACGCCCTTTGCTCCCGAATTGGCTAGTGTGAGGCTCAAAATTTTTCACATCAACAGATTGAGTGAGGTGAGGATCCAGTAAACAATTCTTGAAACGTTCTTTCAATCAGTGTCGGTTGTGTCTCCAGTAAACACATACAATGATGATTCAAGAGTTATTTGGAGCAGACTGGAGGCACTGCGCAATCGGGTGGTCATTGGCGTGCTCTCAAGCGACACGCGCCATGAGCTACTATCTACAAGGCCTCTGACATGGACGACGCAGCCTACATCTGTCGCGCCGAGGGGGCCGCAAAGGCAAGGAGAGCGTCCCACACACTGCCGTGGGACCAGGAGCAGACGTCTCATTTCAGGCAGTACAAAACAAGAATCACCCGACGCCTACACGCTCGTCAAAGGCTTGCAAGAGCACTTGAAGCCGCAGTCACCAGCGCCACAGTGTAATCCCTGTCGTGGCCGACCCCACGCCAAGTTGTCCAGCCCAGCCAAGGACAAGACTGGAAGAGCTGTGGTATCCCTGGCCATTTCCAAAAAGTGTGCTACAAGTCAAACAACAAAGGACTAAGACGGCATCTACGTCTCCAGCACGCAGACAAGGACATTTGCACTGCCTGCACTATCAGTCTGAAGCCAAAGATTGGACGCAACAAGCAATCATGCGACCTACCATGGCTACCTGACACGTGGAGCGACGTCAACACCATCCGTAGATCCATACGGTCTATCAGCTCGACAAATCGCACAGATGGTGCAGACGGGACGCCGCCTTACAAGCCTGGGTCAAGTCCAAGGCACCGTACAGCATGGCGACAACAGAGTCAACACAACAATCCACACGTGCGAAGGTGTTAAACGCGCTCTGTTATCATTCCTTGAGTCATTGCGATCATTCAGTGTGCTTCCTGACTCATGGCCTCAAGTACTAAATCACATGGCTGCTCACCTGGAGACTCAACCTTCACCGGAGGAATTTTACCTTAGGCAAACTTGTTTGAAGTAGCGGGCCACTCCAGGAATTAAATCTGAGACAAAATTCCTGGTGGGAACAGGAGAGGGACTCGGCAAAGTGACTTCACTTTCTTGTTCCTTACTCTGTGAAAACTCGTTAAAAGTAGCTAAATTTGAGAAGGAAAAAGGCAAAAAGTGGAGAGGACCGAAAAGAAAAGTGGTTTCTCTCCGTACATTGAAAATATGTACACAAAACCCCTGGCCAGTTACTTGCACAAGGTTGGCCAAAATACTGGATTCTTTCCTCAACTCTCGATTTCAATTAAATCAAACCCATTCTCTTCTCCTTATCTTAAGCCCCAGTCCATTCAAAACCCCAGCACCTCAACCGTTTCTTCCTCGCTGTCTTTTCCTGATGAAGCCATGCATCTTTGGTGAAACGTCAAATACTCTTCCGTCTTGTTTCCTCTTCTTTTTCCTGTCATTTCTTGTCTCTCGTTGCTTTCTGCTCAAACAATAAAGTCCAATCTATCTCTTGTTATTAATGTCCTCAACTCTCGATGAGGTTGCTGATATCTTTGATACATCAACCCTCAAGCCTATGCTGGCATCGGCTCATCCGGGTGAGCCGATGTCCACTCAACTCTGCGACAAAACCTGGCCATTCAAGGTACACTCAGCCCGTAACATCCCGAATGCTTATTGTGACCAGGAAAAGCAACAACTGGCTGACATGATTCGTGACAACATCATCAAGCTTATCAGTGAGCCCAGGAACTGATGCCATATCCCATCATTGTTGGGAACAAGAACACGCACGAAAAAACGTATGACGTGTGATCATCGTCTTGCAACGCCCCAACAGCACAGTCAACCATCCAGTCGACCAATCCAGAGCACCGTCCACAGGAAGGTGGCAACCTTTCCCGTGCCAAGCTTTCACTGAGCATAGTATCAGGCAAAAAACTTTTATCAGTTCGCCGAGTTCCCCCCAGGAAGTCCTCAGTAATTTTGTTCCAGATTGAAGTCCTGAAGTAACGTGTACAATTTCTGGACAGGTTTGCTCAACTTATGGATATGAGTCCAGACAGGAGTAGCCACATATACTTCCACCCCTACCTGTACATAAAAGCGCCTTCTTTTTCTGTTTCTTATACTGTACCAGGGCATGATTGCCTCTGTATGAAACGCAAAGTACCAGCCAAGCAATTCCATTTCTCTTGCCTGGCTGACTCCCTTAACATCTTACTAAAAGTTGTTGCAATTGCTACATGATTCTCATGTAACCAGACTTCGTATCTATCCATGTCAACTTTGTTTCATGGATTCTTGGGCAAGGTGTAGTGCACAATCAAGCATGGGTACTGTTATGTCGAATAATCTGCCTTCTAGTTTAGAAGCGTACACGCACGATGAACAGTTGACAAGGCGTACGTTGTTTTTACGTGTTAAAGAAACAACTGCTATATAAGCCGATGAAGTTAAAGTTTGCTTGCATTCCTTCACGACGCGAACTAAACAAAGTCTCTGAACTCCGGATTATATATTGGCGACGAGGACAAAAACCATGGAAAGGCCACTGCCAGTTTTCGATCCGCATGGCTCGGCTCACTAAGTTTCCCTTCGCTGGGCAAAATGGAAAGGAAGTTTCCAATACTACTTACATTCGGAGACAATCACTGCTGCCAAGCGAAAGCATGCCAAGCTTCTACACCTCCTAGGATCTGAGATACAGGCCATCTTTGACACACTTCCGACGCCTGATTCAAGCACGATGTTGCTGTATATCGCTCAGTTGGATGAATATTTCAAATACACGCCGAATGCTCTCTTCGAGCGGCACCAGTTTTGGTAGTTACGCCATGAAGCACAAGAAACTGTCGGCAAGTTTGCAAACCGTCTTATCCAAAAGGCAAAATTGTGTTCTTTCACCAACGCTGAAGAGAGCATTGCGGATCAACTTGTGGAGCATGTTCGCGACGACAAGATTCGCCGAAATTTTTTGGAGCACAAAGGGACTTTGTTGCTCAAACAAGCACTCCAGAGTGAAACGTCAGTTTGAGGCTATAGAATTCAACGCTCGCGCAATGGCTTAATCCCAAACGCTGGTGGAGACTGTGAACGCTATTCATCATTCGACTTACGGCTCGGCTCGGTCCGGTGAAGAGCGCACCAACTGCGGCCGAACTGGACACGTCGCTGGCAACGCTGCTTGTCCTGCGCAAGGGAAGGAGTGCAGCAGGAACTGCAGCAAGAAAGGACATTTTCAGGCAGCAAAAATGTTGCAGGACACCACAAACGCGCA
Source organism: Clathrina lutea (assembly GCA_028571005.1). Classification (NCBI taxonomy): domain Eukaryota; kingdom Metazoa; phylum Porifera; class Calcarea; order Clathrinida; family Clathrinidae; genus Clathrina; species Clathrina lutea. The sequence goes on along the minus strand of JAOWAR010226934.1, from coordinate 7,942 downwards.
GTACGACCCAGAAAAATAAGCAGGGAGGTGCCAACGCTGTCGCTGCGTATATCGGCGTGGATGAGAGGCGAGCTGTCAGAGCCACAACGCAGGTGCAGTCATTTAGGATTGGTCGCGTCGGAGCAGCAGCAAACAAGCCCATCTTTGTGCAAGTGCTCATCAACGACTTTCCCCCACAGATGGAAGTGGACACGAGAGCACACGTTTCAATCATTCCCACCTCCATCTGGCGTCTGTACTTGGGAGATGTGCATCATCAACCCCCAACCGGCTTGCCTTGACAACGTTTAATGGTAGCACCTTTCCAGTCTTGGATTGAAGCAACTGTGGCCACATACTATCAGGGTGAAGAACTCGAAGACAAGGTCATAATCGTCGACAGCGGCAACCACGCTCTTCTCGGCAGGAACTGTCCGTCAAAACTTCATCTGGACTGACCTTCACTCTTCAAGGTCAACGCTATCATCATGAGTCAAGGGACGCTGGACCCAGATTTCGCTGCGGAGTTTCCCTCGGTCTTCAAGAATGGCTTGGGCACGGTGAAAAACTTCCCAGCTGACATCAGGCTCAAGACAGATGCCATACCAAGATTCTCCATTGCTCGCCCTCTTCCATATGCAGTACTTGGGGCAGTCAGCGAAGAGCTTGATCGTCTGGTGAAGGAAGGAATAATTCATCCAGGCAAGTCGGCAAAATTAGCGTCTCCGCTAGTTATCGTGAAGAGGAAGTAGGCTTTGTGCGGACTTCAAGCACACTATCAACCCTCACATTGACCAGAGACAGCACCCAATCCCAAAGTCAAATGACCTACTCTCTCGACTAGCTGATGGGAAGATGTTGAGCACACTTGACCTTAGCCAAGCGTATACCCAACTACCTCTCACCGAGAGCAGCCAGATATACTACGTGATCGTCATTCATCGAGGTCTCTTTGCGTTCAAACGCCTTCCATTTGGCGTGGCCAGTGCACCAGGCACATGGCAGCAGACAAGGGATCAAACTCTGTAAGGCATTACTGGAGTTGCCTGCTCCTACAATGACGTTCCCAATGCAGGTACAATGCAGGAGCACAGCGAAGGGCTGAGAACAGTTCTCACCTGCTTAGCACAACACGGTGTTCGTCTACACTCAGAGAAGTGCAAGCTTGGAGCGAAGCCAGTTTGCTACATTGGCTTCACGGTTTCTCGGAGAGGGACTGCAGATCAACACAAACAAGGTCGACGCAATTGTCAACGCACCACCTCCAATGGATGTACAATCACTTCAATCGTTTTTTGGATTGGTAATGTTTTACAGCCGCTTTATCCCTAGCATCTCCGATGTTCTACATCCGCTAGGACTACTGCTCGCACAATGGTCAGACGACTGCCAGCAAGCATTCAAGATGGTGAAGGAGCTTATGGCCAGTGCACCAGTCCTGGCACATTTCGACATTAATAAGCCTGAGGCTATTGGCTAATGCATGTTAGACAAATTGATTAACTGATTAATAAGAAGATCATCGTAGAATGTAATGCTTCTCATCGACACATTGGCGCCTGTTTACTACACGAATACAACGATGGGAGTCGTTTCCCATTGTCGGCCAGTGTGCTTCGTGTCCCGTTTTCTGACATCAGTGTCTTTGAATTGAAGAAGGTTGAAGGACTTTTAGATTTCACTCTCTTGATCAATTCAAACAATGTCAAGAACAATAAATCTTAGGATGCAAAGTGAGGAATGAAAAAGATGGTGTTAAGTTCTAAGACGTTTCGGCGTCAACGCCATCATCAGTTCATCTGTCTCATTCTAATCAGATCGAGCTTGAAGTGTTAGCGATCATATTCGCTGTAAAACTTCTACATGTGTAGCTCTATGGACGCCAGTTTCATCTTCGAGCACATCACAAGCCGCCTCTAAAGATCTTTGGAGGGAAGTCTGACATGCCTGCTACAGCTGGTTCACACCTTCAACTTTGGGCAGTTACTCTCAGCAAGTACAGCTATGTGATTCAGCACATCATGGGAGCGGCAAACGTCATCGCAGACTGTATCTCTCGTCTTCCACTCAAGCTAACCAGCCAGCAAGAGGCCATGGTGATCAACGCTGTCCATGACAACGCTCGCATTCGTTGCGAGAATCTAACAATCACAGCTGCTGGCATCGCAGAGTCTACAGAGAAGGATGCTGAGTTGTCACGTGTCAATGAATGCTTACAGTTTGGCTGGCCAGCCGATGTTGACGACAACATCTTGAGCTGCCGTCGATGTCACACAGAACTGACTATCGAGTCAGGCTGCTTGGTGAGAGGACATCAAGTTGTCATTCCAACTTTAATGCGAGACAGCTTGTCACGGAGTTGCACATTGTCCATATCGGCATTGTTCCAATGAAGGCAGTTGCTCGCCGTTTCTTCTGGTGGCCAGGCATTGACGCTGGCAGCTTGCTAAGACTTGCCTGCAATGCCAAGATATCACCAAACTGCCAGCTAAAGACTCACCTCATCCATGGATTTACCCAAGTGAGCCCTTTGCATGGATCCACATTGACTTTGCAGAATAAGATGACCAGTGCTACCTTCTCATCGCGGACACATACACAAAGTGGTCAGACATCTTCAGGCTGACCAGCACGACGACGTAACGGCTGATCAACTGCCTTCTTCGGTTCATCGCAACATATGGCATTCTGAAGACTACCGTCAGTGACAACAGACCTCAAATTACATCCCGCTTGCTTGAGCAGTTTTGCGAGGAGAACGGTATTGTGCACAGGCGTACTCCACCCTATCATCCAGTATCTAACGGCCAGGTGGAGAGAATGGCAAAGGAACTGAAGAAAACCTTGCACAGGGCCTGTCAACGTCTTGGTGGATAACCAAGTTCAACGCTTTCTCTCCTCATATCGTAACACGCCACACGCCACAAGAAATGTCTCGCAAGCCAGTCTTGTCTTCAGTAAACTACCGAACATACGTTTCTCTCAACTGAAGCCTGGCTTTCCTTAGGCTCGGTGGCAAGAACGTATCTCGGCGCAGTGTGGTGAGCAGAACCAGCATGCTCACTCAGAAAATATCAAGCCTTCCCCAGTTGAAGGCAAGCCTGAACCAAGAGAGGAGGAGGACCTTGCAAAGACTCAACTCTCTGGCAACGCAGAAGTTTCAAAGTCGACTTCACCTTCACACTCTTCCAGGCGTAAGAGACCACCTAAAAGATTTTACTAGTTAGCGTGCATTGTTGTTTATATTTTAATGACTATTCTTTCTCTGTCAGCAATACTCTTAATAATAATATAAAGGAGGAGGGGTGTTATGTCGAGCAATCTGCTTTCTAGTTTAGAAGCGTACAATATACAATGTACAATGCACAGTTGAGAAGGCGTACGTTGTTTGTACATGTTATAGAAAAAACTGCTATATAAACCGATGAAGGTAAAGTTTGTTTGCATTCCTTCTCGACGCAAACAAAATAAAGTCTCTGAACTTTACAAAGTCTCTGGACTTAACAGGTACCAACCTGCACAAAAGGATTCGAAGGCAGCGCAGTGTGTCTGGATGTGAGGAACCAAAGCACATATGGGACCTCACTACTGGTAGAGACACTGACAACGACAGAGCTGATGAGAGAGTGGAGGCATTGCCAGTACTACCGTTATTTTTTCAACCGTAAAGCCAGGGAAGCGCGACGCTCCATTCGTCAGAAATATAAGGATAGCCTCGGGTTGTTCTATCACTTTGTCACTGGACAGCTCCTGCAACAAGTTGGGGTGGAAACAGCTGCAGTTTACACAACTCTGACGCCTCGGGCATCTACGTTTGAAGTCTTTCTCCAGTATACTTCATGTGCACTGGGCGTGTCTCGATTGACAAGGTGACGAATAATTTCGTAACAAGCTATTGGCCACACTCTGGACAAACTTTAGTAAGAAACGTGCGTTTGATCAAGCTAGGCTGCGCGCCAGAGCCTCTTTAGTAGTACTCGATGTCTTTCGATACACATAAATCAAACAAGCGATGGGCTATCGACCAATATTTTCGATCGAGCTATTCTTGTTCGTTCTTTGACAGTTCAAGCTTCGATTTTGTGCCATCATTCAAGCTCTGCCGCAGTCTATCGTTATCTGCAGCCTTCTTACGCCCGCTCCCTGCCCTTCGCACCCCTGCTGCCATTCGCCTGCAGCCTTCCACCACGTTCAAGGGCCTTCAATCGCGCGGAGGGTCTTTCGATCGAGCAATGCGCTCTTGGCAGGTACACCGAGAGTGCCCTTCGCTGATTCACTATAACATTCGTTCCTCCCCAACTGTCTTCTGTTCCCCCCAAATTGCCCCAACTTTCCTTCAGTTACTTTCACTCCCCGATTTCCTGACGAAAACGACCGTCGTGATCACAGGGATTGCGCGCAATAGATTTCCATCAAACTCGGTGATATCCCTCGATATCGATCGCGGCTCGGAGGCTGTGCGTTGTAAACACATGGGGCACATTTCGATATGTCGGGTTGTTCCATCACACTGTGACCGGACTGGCCATGGAATAAGGGAGGACGGAAGCTGCCACGACGTGCACAGCTCTGAAGCCTTGGCATCGACGTCTGACATCTTACAGGCACAGGAGTTTTCTTACGATATAGCAAGCATAATTTATGCGCCAGTTATGATTGACAGCGTGACACTTTAGTCGTCCTGTCCCGACTCTTGGGCCGCAGTTTCGCATTTGGATATCAGTATCTAGGAACCGTAAAGCTTCGGCAGTGCACATGCAGGCATGTATGCCATGGTGTTGCATGCATTTCCATGCATCCTCGACGCTATCTTGCATCAAGTTAGATACATATATTTTCTTGATGACACGCAACATTCAGGAAAGAGAACCACTCAGCGGCCAGGTATATTTCTTCACAGCATTTATTCGTGAACTGGCCTACAAATCAGGATAGGCCAATCTTAGGGAATAATTTTGTGACAAGCTATTGTCCAAGCTGGAAGCACAATTTGCTTACTTTCCCCGCATTGACAAAACGATTATCTGCAAGGTCATGATTAGAAACTCCCATTTTTCAAACAGCTTACCACAAGTCAGGCTGTCGTCCAGCGAGTCCGTTTTGAAGGAGAACTCTCATGATCAGCTGGGAAACCACTTTAGCTTTCCAAGAGGATTCCCATAAGAGGCTCCCCAATTTGAATAGTGTACTCAGAGCTTAGGTAGACCAGGCAAATATTGAAGTCCTCTTGCCGAGAAAAAAAGGAGAGAGAGAGAGAGAGAGAGAGAGAGAGAAATCGCCTTTCACTGCTTTCTAATCCGCTATTGGCGACCGTTACGGTGGCACCTCGATCTGCGGCATGTTTGCAGCGGTGCAGATCGACTGACAGCTGCAGCTGAAACCTGCACAGTGGGTATCTGCAGTCGACGAATGCCGTGACCGCAAGCCAGCGCCGAGACTTCCACTCAAAGGTCACGTGCCTGCATTTACAGCCTTTCTTCCCAGCCGCCTACACCAACCTAACGCAAACACGGAATTACGTGCATTGCTTGGCCAGGCTGCCCGGCCGAATGGTGGCCACGACGCAAATCACTCGCTGAGAATACACCCAGCTTTCGACGAAGCGCGTACTGTCAAACGTAAGTCGCTGATGCATGATGTCAACTGCGTTCCCGAGGAGCCGCAAGGAGGATGTATGCTACTTGAGCTGTAAAACCCGCCACCGAGACTTCACTGGCATTATCGAAGTTGACCGTCATCCCAACACGTAACGCTGTTCTTGGAAACTCAACGTGTATCGCGCCCAATAGGCGACGATCCCATCGGCTTTCTGTGCAGCTTGATGGCTGAATGTGCATCACTTAACAACATCGTGGACGGTTTCACTGCTTCTAGCGTTCCCAAATTCCTCCTAAATCTGTACGCCTACTTTATCCTGGAAAGCCGACGGAATGAGAGTGACACCGACTCCGGGATAAACTGTCACCGACCCCGAAGGGGGAAGGGATTGTGGAAATGGACGTCCTTACGGAGGGAAGAAATATAAATTCAGAGAGAATAGGTTGAAGAACCTTTCAAGCCAGCCAAACGGTGATTGACGGAGAACTATCCGTTGAGAATTCATTCTTCGTAAGACCCAAGTACCTGGATAAAATTCAAGGCATGTCATCGACGTTCTCAGCAATGGAAAGGCAGTTTGGCATTGCCCAGTTATTAGTAGAACTTTACCCTTGTCGCCCTCACTTACGCTTTTTCTTTCCCTCTACCCTCTCTCACTAACTCTATTTGTCTCTTGCCCCTTTCTCTCTCATCCCTTTCTCTTTCCTCTCTTCTCTGCTCGCCTCCCTTCCTCTCTCGTCTCTCCCTTTCTCTTCTCTTCTCTTCTCTCTCCCTCCCTCCCTCTTTCTCTTTGTTAATCTCTGTGGTTCTTCTCTCCTGTCATCCTGCCCCCTCCCTCTCCTTATGTTATGTCCCATGGACAGTCCAGCTCAAAAGAGGATTCTAGTAGCTGAACATGACATCTGTTATTCCACTGTGGCAAAAAGTGCCGTTTGGCCATAATAACAATAAACATTATGTTTGTGGGTCTGGTGGTCATGGATACCATTGGTGCTTGTATTACTGTATACATCACCTTACCTCTCAATAATTAAACTTAATCCGACTCTCTTCTTCTTCTTTCTCAAAAACATTTTATGTTGCGGATGACCACAGCAATGAGGATCTTTATCACCCTTCTAGTTTCACTTGTGGCTCTCAATTCGCAGCTGACATTCACTTAGACAGCTCCAACGGCAGAACCAAGCCCAAACGTGACCGATGAGCTACCATTGCTTTTGCAATTACCTCAAACAAGGCAACTGCAGTCGTTGTCGTTAGCTTGGTTCCCGATACTAACTGGCATGCGTGACAACTTAAAATGGTCAGGTGCAGTTATCCTTTCCTTTCAAGCTGCAATCCTAGATCGTGCTAATGACACATGCTTACAAAGGCAGACACACTATCAATCAGTTGTCATGGTACCTTAGGCACTTTAATCAACGATCCAACCCTGTTACCCAGGAAGCTGTATGTCCAGATGGTTGACTATGTCCGGCATGTCTCGCCAAGTTATTAAAACAACTAATACGAAGCCAACTTAATGATCCTGGGCCTCGATGAAAATGCTTTGAAGGGTCCTTCACCACAAGCACAGTCCACAAGACTTACTTATTATAAGGAAGTAATTTTAAACCATCTTTGGTCTTCTACACCATCACCCTTTGCTTGTGTTAACTGAAAATTAATTCATGATTGTGTGGAATGTTAAAATGTTGTATTGAATATTCATTCCTTTAGCATTTAAAGGTTTTCCTGCAGGCTAAATTTGACTTCCCCATTTTCGCTCAAACCTTTTTGAAAGAAAGTTATTAGGATCAATTTTGTGGTGTGTTAGTTTCGAGTTCATAGCTTTTAAAATTGCCGAGATATAACGTTAATGTTACCCCATAGTTTGCAAAAGGTCATCTTTTTCAGAAATCGGGTGCATGACAAAAACGCCAAGCAACGTGCAATACGCTCGTGATCAATAACAAATTCCGTTTTCTTGTATGGATCCATGCCTTATTTTGCACCATTCAGGGGGTAGCTGCGTACACAGTCTTGGTTGAGTCATTTTCATACACATTCACGCAGTAACATGCCAGACCGAAAGTGGCTGCCGACAACGATACTGGGATAAACGGAATCGCACTTGATATCCGATGGTAGACCCCCGAAAGCATGTCTTGCTAGTACATATAGGGCAAGTTTTGTGTGTGTTTGATCAAGTTAGGCTGCAGGTGATATCTCTCGGTACCTACATATTAAGCAAGCACCTTCTGTCCGGGCCAACCAAAAATACTTTGAACTTTTTGAATTGCAAAACCTCCCTGATAGGTTGGCATTCCTGGGTCGCACACCCACCCAGTTCTCCTGTGGACACGACCAGCTGCCTGCCTCGGTT
>JAOWAR010226823.1:12500-14302 GCA_028571005.1 Clathrina lutea | reverse complement strand
TTTACACACGCAAGCAGACTGCATAAACAAGAATTCAAACCGTTTTTATCAGCAAGGCAGTCAAGAATTTGAATGAAGTTATTCTCAGTCTCGAAAGACCTTCAACCAAGGCTTCCACATCCTCATGTTCTATAGACGCTCTACCAACGTTTTCACATTCTGGTTTTCATAGACTGTCAATCAAGCCTTTTACATCTCAATCTCTAAAGACAATCAGACCAAGCTTTCCCATTCTCATTCTCTGTAGACTGTCAACCAAGGCTTTCACAATCTCATTCTCTAAACACTGCCAGCCATGGCTTTCTTGTTCTCATTCCTCAGTATAAATCGTCAGCCGAAGCTTTCACATTCTCATTTTCCAAAGACTGTCAACCAAGGATTGCACATTCTCATTTTTTAGACTGTCAAGTAAGGCTTTCACGTTCTCCTTCCGTAAAAGCCGTCAACCAAGGCCGTCACATTCTCACTCTCTCTAGACTGCCAACAAATGCTTTCAGATTCTCATACTCTAAAAACCGTCAACCAAGGCTTTCACATGTTCATCCACTATAGACCGTAAAGCCAGACTTTCACATTTTTATTCTCTAGATTTAGACCGTCACGAAGGCTTTAAAATTGTTATTCTCAATAAACCGTAAACAAAATATTTCACTTTGTCGTTTTCTAAAGACCATCAACTAAGTCTTTGACATTCTCTTTCTCTAAAACTTAAACCGTCAACCAAGGCTTTCCCATTCTCATTCTCTCTAGACTGTGAACAAAGTTTTCCAACTTCTCGTTCTCTATAGATCATTAGCCAAAGTAGTCACATTCTCATTCTCCATAGACCATCAGCCAAGGCTTTCACATTGTCATTCTCTCTAGACTGTCAACCAGGGCTTTCAAATTCTCATTTTCTGTAGCCCCGTCAACTAAGGCTATCACAGTGTCGATAGATCGTCAACCAAGACTTTCACAGTCCCATTTTCTATAGACCTTCAAAAAAGGCTGTCCCATTCTCATGCTCTATAGAGCGTCAGCGAAGGATTTCACAACCTCATTTTCTATAGATTGTCAACCAAGGCTTTCACATTCTCTTTCTCTATTGGCCATCAACCAAGAGGCTCATATTCTCATTCTCTAAAGTCCGTCAACGAAGGCATTCACAATCTTTTTCTGTACAGACCCACAACCAAGGCTTTCACATTCTTCTTCTCTACATACAGTCAACCAAGGCTTGACATTCTGATTCTCTAAAGATTGTCAACCAAGGCTTTCATACTTTCATTCACTATAGACCATAAAGCCAAGTTTTCACATTTTCCTTCCCTAGATTTAGACAGTCAAGCAAGGCTTTCAAGTTCTTATTGTCATAAGACTGTAACCAAAAACTTTCACATTCTCATCCTCTATAGACCGTCAACCAACGCTTTCACATTCTCATTCCGTTTAGACCATCAACCAAGGATCTCATTTTCTCATTCTCTATAAATTCTCAATGAAGGCGTTCACCTTCTCATTTCTTACTGGCCATCAACCAAGGCTTTCACAATCTTAATCTCTATAGGCCCTCAAAAAAGGCTTTCATATACTAATTTTCTAGAGACGGTCTATCAAGGCTTTCATACTCTCGTTTTCTCTAGACTTTCAACCAAGCCTTTTACATTCTCAATCCCTTCAGACCGCCAGCCCAAGCTTTCACATTCTCATTCTCTGTAGACCGTGAAACAAGGCCTTCACATTCTCATTCTCTGTAGACCGTGAAACAAGGCCTTCACATTCTCATTCCCTCCAGACCGTCGACCGAGGCTTTCACATCTTCA
>JAOWAR010226823.1:0-7500 GCA_028571005.1 Clathrina lutea | reverse complement strand
TCAGCAATGTCCAAATCTCACTGTACCTGTGTGAAAGAAAAAAAAAACGTGGCCAGTGATATGGCTGCCGAACAATATGTAAAACTAGCTCCTTGCTCCGAGCATTTCAGACAAAGGCTTTGCCTCTCAGTCCACTCAAATGACGGATCCAAGACTCATTCAAATTGATCTCGCATCAGTGCCGACTCTCAGCCACTCACCGCTTGACTAAGTCTGGTCTTTCATCTAGGTAGTGGCTAAACAATGGCGGTCAATGAGGTTTTCGGCCGATGCTTGTTCAGGTCAGCAGGAAATATTAGACAAGCCGTCTTGCGAAAGGACATCCAGCAGCCTTTGACCTAGAGTCCGAGCAAGGGACTGGAAACCCTGACCTGAAAGAGACGAACACGATGTCGCATCGTTTGAGGAAGAAGAACTAACAAGAAACAGAAAAAGTGATACTTGGAACTATAAGCCAAAAATGTTCTCAAGAAGTCTTCATTAAATCTGTGCAACCCACGTGATGGAAGCTGTACTCGCCCACAGCATGTGGTCAGAGGGTCCCATGCCGTAAGTGCTCCACTAGCCCCTGCAGTGATTGCGCGCGTGCTGTGCTTTTCTTGCTCCCCGCAAATCAAGCGTCACTCGGCGCCATTTCCAAAGACTTGACCTCTGTAGCTGTAGTCAACTGTCAAAAAGGAGATCAGGAAAGAAACCAAGGTTCCAGGCGGAGCTTTACCCTACCTCCAGGTCCATTTACCTCTCGCCAACTTGATGATGGCCTTCTTTTTTAGTTCCGACGTTCAAGAACAGTGCAGAAAAGTCCGAAGTGATCTTGAACTCAACAAGCGTGACACATTTGTACAATCAGGTTCTTCCTGGTCTTTTTGCCCTGTCGCGTCCTATCGCACATCCAGCCCGGCTAGCTCAGTCGGTAGAGCATGAGACTCTTAATCTCAGGGTCGTGGGTTCGAGCCCCACGTTGGGCGACTTCTTTTTTCTTCCCCGACGTGCCTGCTAGCTTCTTGTCATGTTGCTGAGCCTTGACTATCCTTTAAAAGCTGCCTCGGCGTCTTTTTGTTGAAAGAGCCATGAAAACGTCTCTTTTGTAATTCTCGTCATGCTGGCTTTCCTGGTCCTTCCTGCCCTTCCCCTCGTCTCTGAAAGTGAATTCAGGTTCGTGCAGTCACGTGCATTCTTACCAAACATCCCGCCCAGTCCGTTTGTGATTTAGAGATAAGAAGTTTCTGGTGGAAAATTCGATTTCTGAAGTTGGCTGAATCATCCATTTTTCTTTCTATCTGGGTAATGGATTGTCAGGAATATACAGAGAATTTCCTCCGGGAATAGAACCCCTGATGATTTCAGCCGAGGGAGACATAAATTAGAAAACCGGAATGGTCATTTTCATTTAGAATTTCATCAAGCTGATTACCACTCGCACTTTCAGGCGAAGGCAACCAGGATGAGCTGTCAGACAGGATACTTGACTAAGCTCTAGTTGACTTTCACCTTTCAAAAGCCACAAGCCGTGCCAGGACTTGCAATTGACCACGACCTCTTCGGAACCTGGCCTTGGTCTCCTTTTGTCCAATCTGACGACTTGACACGTAGCCTTTATGGCTGAATCCAAGTGTCACACTTGACACGCTGTCCAAGTCCTGTGGCCTCGGTCCTCGCAACTCGTTGCATCGTTTTAAGCTGCTCGCTGAAATACCGCAGCGTCGATGGTGGCAATATTAATCTCCTTGTATCACGAAAGGATAGGCTTATCAGTTGCTATCTAAATGGAGGTCGCTCATTTATCCGTCCGCCGCTGCTCGGCGGGAAATTATAAGTCGCCTCCGCAAAGACGTGCACACGGGAAATAGTAGAAACGTGCCACAATTTATTCTAAGCTTCCCTGGAATTTAGGGAATTCCTGATACCTGTTATCTCACGCATAGGCCGCTTATATCTTTCCTTGCAGTAACAAGGTCTTTCTTCCCACAGCTTAAACGATGACAGTAGACATGACGTGTTGAAGGAAAATGGCAAGTGGAGTTCCAGCTCCTCGAGATTTCAAGTCCTTCTTGTTCATAATCGTGTGAAAAACAAACATGCAACAACGGTGTAACAAAGTTCTGATGGCAGCGACCGACTGTCAGATGGCATCGATCGACGAAGTAGAGGTAATAAAATCCTGGCTCGGAAAAAAAAACTGGCCGAGCTTGAGCATGTTCATGGGAAAGGACTGATTTCGTTATCGTCATTGCTTTCAGCACCTTCACCTTCAGGGAGATGGAACGAAAATACAAGAGCGTTTTGTTTGTGAGATTCGGCTCAGACTGTTTGGATGGAGACGGAGAAAGCAATCAATCATATAGTCGACCGGAAAGAACCTTCAGTTTGGCTAAACAAACTTCAACTTGGCCGTAGTAGTGAAGAGCATTCAGTTTGGCTAAAGAGCATTCAGTTTGGCTAAAGAGCATTCAGTTTGGCTAAAGAGCATTCAGTTTGGCTAAAAAACATTCAGTTTGGCTAAAGAACCTTCAGTTTGGCTAAACAACCTTCAATTTGGCTAAAGAACCTTCAGCTTAACCGAAATCAAATCTCTATCTACTCCCGCAAACGCTGGCGGGAGTAGGTAGAGATTTTATTTCGGTTATGGTAATTCCCCGCATGAGAGCGTCGGGCTCGCCTTCTAGGAACCTTCAGTTTGGCAAAAGAACTTTCAGTTCTGCTCTTGTCTGCGAAGCTCTGGTATTTCACAATTGTCGCGAGTCGCGACACGTACACGAAACTTCGGACAGGAGCAGACGTCGAATCTTCCTCTCAATTTCTCTCTGGCCTCTGATTTCAAAGAACAATGATTGAAGGACTCACCTTCTTTTCGTGTTTCCCTCGTCCTGTTCGGCCTCTTCTCCTCAATCTCCGCTTGTACAAAGGCCCAGGCTCGACTCGGCGGGAGGTGGCCTGACCTTCAATACATAAGCACCGCCTGTCTGCACTGACCACTTTCATGTTGGCCAACGCAGACCTGCTCTCGTCTCTCTCGTGACACCTTCGTGACCATGGTGGAATCACAAGCGCACTTTATTGCACGGCGCCGGGACTGAGTCTGCTTCAGCAGAATGAGGAAGGCAGGCGCGAAGCTTAGTGTCATAACATTTACTACAATGATATAATGAGAGGACAAGCGTGAATTTAAGTTGCCAATGCCAACAAATCGAGAGATCTCCAGGAAAGTTGTGAAGGTCAGTGCTAGCCTTAGCTTTTCTCTTTTTGACAAATAAAACCTGCTGATCGTGTGGTGAGCGCTCCAGTCAGCATCACCATTCATTCTTGTCTTTTGATGGCCAAGAACTGCTACAATGAAAGTACAGAATTTTAGCCAAAATCTTCCCTGGCACACAACGTGAGCAGGGACTTATCGTCAAGAAAAAAATGGAACAAAGCGCACACGTAGATATACGTCTCAAAATAACATTTCGACACGGGTACTGGTTACACGGCTCACTAAACAGAGTGATGAAGAAAAAACCTTGAGACAGCACTGGCGAGGTGGAACGTGCCGAGGAGGAGGAAAAGAGGCTGAAAGCGAACTACTACAGCTGGATAAAGAGGCAGAGACAGAGAGGCTGGCATATAGACAGGCAAACAGACTGCCAGACTCACGGAGAGATGGGAGGAGAAAACGAAAGGGAGAGCGAGAGGGAGGGGAGAGAGAAAGAGAGAGAGAGAGAGAGAGAGAGAGGGGGGGGGGGGGAGCAAAACCGTAATAACAAGTCACACACCAAACCTCTTAAAAGTGCGTGCAAACATTGCGCACCGATCAAGACCAGCTTTTCGTGTTGACTGCTATCTCCAGGAAACCAAAGGAAGGTCGAGAATCGCGTCCGTATCACCCACCGTGTCCAAAGTGCCTTGCACACACCTGTGAACAGCTGTTTTCACTTCAGAAACCATGCTCTATTTGTCATTGATTTCCGTTAGCTAAAGTTTTAGCGTTTCAATATCGCGGTGCGACGTTCTTTTTGCTCCTAGTAGGCTTTGTAAAAATCACTTGATTATGATCAAAGATAAAATCCTAACTTTAGGCGAATGGCTTCTCTCTTTGCGGATCTGATTGCAGTTTCGGGAAGAATTCCCCTCGCACGCTGTCTTCCTGCTCCGCAGGGCTGACACTGATCTCAAACGTTTCAGGCGCTGAGCTAGTGAGGGAAAACAAGGCAAATTCAGCTACCCTTTCAAACAGCGTATATTACTAAGGTATCTTGGCCTTCATGAAGGAAGAGAAGGTACGCACCCGGTCCATTCTCATTCCTCACCAAACAAGATTGAACTATTTAGATCGCCTGGCCTTGCTCCCACGCTTCAGGCCTTGGCTGCTGGTTCAATCAATGTGACACTCGAGAGAGTGGGAGTCTGGTCCAGACCAGAGCTGACCAAACCTCAGTTCAATGACTTTCAAGAGGCCACTTGACAGTTTCTGATGAACCCTTTTCATTGTCGAGGCTTTTGACCCCCCTCCCGGGTAAGCCGCACGATCGAACCAGGGACTTGGCGGCTGTCGGCGTCACCCACAAGAAGTCAGTTCCAGTTCGTACCTAATTCTGAACAAGTACTTTTGAAAATTGACCACCTTGCTTTTCTCGTGGGGACACTTAGGAAAAGACGGCACTGCTCTTCTTGTGATGATATTACCTGTACAAACCTGGATAGCTTCTTTTTGTTAGGCTTTGCAGAGCTGCAAGAGGAATTCACTTGCTGACTGTGCGACTCTGGTCGGTCGGGTGCGGAGGGGTTAATTTCTGCAGTGCAACTTAACATCCGGTGCATTAAGGCGAGGGAATGGATGATCGAAGAAGACGTTAAGTAACTTGTCGCCTTTACCCAAAGAGGTCAAATATGTCCAGCGCGGATCCCGAGGCCACCGCGAGACCAAGGGTGTTATCATTTTCTCGAACAGAGCACGTGGCCTTTTCATGAATATAGCAAGACCTTCCTCGACAAAACAGTACATTTCAAGACTGACTGGAAGCTCCGATTGACTTCGACGAAGACGACACCGAGAGGAAGATTTCTCAGAATTTGGTTGAGTAATCGACGAGCTCATCAGTGATGACTTAGTGAGAGTACAATAATACAATACAATACAATGCTGCATGCAGGTTTAAGGTTGATCGGTACAACGTTTTCGTGGCTTCCTCACCAACGTGATTTGGTTTTATTCGCAATCTCGACCAAGCCCGTCTACTGGAGCTTCAGTTATCACGCGATTGGCAACAGCAGCCTTTCCAACTTGAGTGGGTCAATGAACAAAAATATCACGAAAAACGATTATGTCAACAACAACAGGGAAAGCAACTCAGGCTCAAATGAGCAGCAGGTATTGAGCGGCAAACAGCTTGCTTCGACCAGGTGTCATCAGACACGGTGGCTGTATGGTCAAGGTGTGTTGCTGGTATCCAAAGAGAGTTCATTTCTTCATGATAGAAAATGGATTCAGCCTTGACTCACCGACTGTCAAAAGGTTCATCTTTGTAGGCGCCTGACTCCAGGGATAGCACTTTTGTGAGCGTTACCCGTCCCTAACAATCGCTACATCACACGCACTGTGAAGAGAAAGAGAGGATAAGTAAACGCTTTCAAGAAGTGGGGATCGCATGAATGCTAGAAAAGAAGAGAGCGGGAAGCATGTTTAAGTACGAGAATCTAAATTGGGGTTATGCATCAGCGGAAGTACATCTATGGTAAAATAAAACTGGGGCAAACGTGACGGAATTACTAAACTAAAATTACACGGGCGTGCGGGACGCGACGCGACATCCCGGGCGCCACAAACGGAGTTTACAGAGTTTGCCAAAAAAAAAAAAGGGAAAACTGGAGTGTCCCTGATGAAGACAAACGACCAAAAACAGAAAAGAAAAGAAAGAAGGAAAATCTGAGGTCTAAGAAGCCTCGAGTATGCACAGCTTTGTAACAGGCTGATGAAGGAGCTCATTTGCTGTCTTCACGACCGCCGACCTAACAAGAGTCCATCGTGAAAGGAAACAGAGTCGCGACGATCAGACAAGTTAGAGCCTCCCAGCTCTTAATTGCTAAACTGCTATGGGGTAATGCTGATGTGCTGCTTAATGTGCTGCTCAATCGGTCAATACAACAATGAACTTTGCTGCTTCACGGCGTTGAACACCCAAACGAGTTCGGGGCTTCAGAGAACAGTCCAACGAATGAACGCCGCCGCTTGGCTAAAGAGAACCTTCATCTCACAACAGAGCACTCCTGAACGTTGCCTATCATGAAGAACAGACCCCAAAGTGTTCGGGGACGATAAAAGGCTAGACAAAGGACCTAAGAAGATGCAAGTTAGGTTCGGCCCTTGCGCAGTTACAGAGGGCTGACGGAAAGCTGATAGCATTGTTGTAGCGTGAGAGCGCTGCCCTGGCCATACGTATTGTCGGTAATGCAAGTGTTTACCACGGTCGTTCGGCCGTATTGCACATGGTGCGATCGTGGGTCTTCCATCAGGAGCTTGTCAATGAAGGCGCTGTACTTCCGGTGAGTGTCGTTCTCCCAACGTAGCTTCCTCTCCAGCTCGCGGAGTCTTGCTTCTGCTTGCGGGCGGTTGTTCGGCATCGTTGTGATCTCGTCCTTCCAGAGCATACCAACTGCGTAATGCCCGTTGAGCAATTCTATTGTTTCTTCCATATGGGCCAAAACTCGCTGATCTCCGATGGACGGGAGCTTGTTACCTTCGGCGCCAGGTGCATCTAGCCTGTCCATGTTCAAGAAGTGTTCCATGGTCAGGTCAAGCGGGGGAGTGTTGTCTTCTGATACGCGCATCGGCAGGTTGCTCATTTTCTTGCCTACGGGTCCTACAAACGTCCAACCAAGCATTGTTCTTATCACCATTGGTTCGTTTCGCAGGCCAAATCGCCGTTCCTCGTGGAGATGTGCTGCGGGAATGTCCGCCCCGATTATGAGGCCGATGTTGTCGCAGTCCAGGTGAGGCAGCTCGATATCGTGTAAATGTGGCCATGCTGTCGGGTCCAGTGACTGGGGATTTGCCCTGTCAACGACCAAGTCGTTGACAATTTGTGCTCGGGGCTCTAACTTGCATGTGGACTCATCGTCGAAAGGATTAACGGTGATGTCGATCTTTCTTGAGCTGATCACCCGTTCTCCGCCGAGGGTGCATAATGTCACCGGACCATCACGTATGAACGGGAGCCTCAGGCGGTCGGCGAGGTCTCTAGAAGTGAAGGTCGTTTCTTATCCTGAGTCAAGGAGAGCGTACGTTGGGATTTTTTCGCCATTGTGTCCCATGATCTTCACCACCTGCACTTGCAGCATCACGGTCTTCGGTGTTGCGGCCTTGGACGACATGCAGGCAGCCGAGAATTTCTTGCTTGCAACCCCTCCGTGGTCACGTGTGCTTCGTTCTGCTGCCGCTTCTCTAGCTGCAGCACTGTCATCCGCCGCGGATGGTGGTGGGATCGCCGGGCGTTCTTTGTAGATTGAACTGTGGTGCTTTTG
>JAOWAR010226712.1:0-14302 GCA_028571005.1 Clathrina lutea | reverse complement strand
CCAATCGGGAATGGAGAAAAAAAAAGAAATTTGTTTGATGGTTCAGTTTCTTCCCGGAGATTTTCAGTTTCATTGATCTCGTATCTCGTTGTGGAATAGTGTTAGATATCCACCGTATCTACAGACAAGTGCATGGTCTGCAGAAAAAGCTTCCTTGCAAACACACCGTGATGGTGTGGTTGAGAGACCATCCATATCGCAGAGCCACTGCGTCTTGAAATGCTCCCTTGTGCAGAGCAAACCCATGGTGATCTAGAGGCAACACAGTCAGCCAAGCGGAAGCACCTTTCTCCTGTGCTGCAGAAGTGCAACGGCAAAGCGGCTCAGATAGGCTGGCAGAAAGAATGGTGGCTGAGGCTTGCAACTCAGCACTCAACTTCTTGCGAAGCTCTGCCTTGATCATCCTCTACTCATTCTGGATTGCAAGAACATCGCCACCCTGGTGCAAGATCGCCTTGACCAGTGGGGCGCAAATTGTTCCTGAAGCAGGAAAGCCGGACGGACTGTAGGATCTATAATGCCCAATCCACCATGTTTTGCTGGCAAAGCAAGGAGTTCACGCACACTGTCACTTGGCTGCGGCTGGGATCAGCTTGTGGCGAATGACATCTTCCAGAGGTTTAAGGCAGTCCACATCCAATGGTGATCCCCGCGTCAGGTATGTCCATCGACTAGTAAGTCCATCGGTCAGGGCAGCAAAAGCAGCATGCGGCTGAAACTTCGCAATCTTGGCCAGTTGCCCAACTGCATCTGCCCAGGTCGAGACTGTGGACTTCTGGAAGTCTCGAGTGAACTGGTCTTTGCCAAGGCATCCTCCAAGGTATCTTTTGCCCTCAGAGGAGATCGCAAGGCCGGTGTCTTGAAAGATTTCCTCTGCCTTGCCTTGGTGTTCTGGTTTGACCAACACTGTCGTCTTGAACTCGTTGGGGTAGTAACCAAAACGAGGTCCAGCGAGATTTAGTGCATCCCATCATCTTCTCAAAGCGGCCAAGGATCCACCAGCTCCAGCATCATCCGCAAACCAGATATGTGTTGTTGACTCTGTAGCAATGGAGTTTATTAGTGCTCCAGTCGCAAGGGCGAACATAGCTATACTCAATGGATCGCCCTGGGTGATGCTTCTTCTTCTTCTTCTTCTTCTTCTTCTTCTTCTTCTTCTTCTTCTTCTTCTTCTCTGTCTTTTTATAATCTCTCTCACATACCCATGGGTGCGCCAGCGCATGCGCGTGCACACACATGCCCGTTCATTCCGAAGCGTTGTACATTTAGCTGCGGTGTTGAGAAAATTCTTGCCAAATTTTGCCTGACTTTCAGCGGAAGTTGACTTCAAGTTCGTGAAAGACCTTTTTAATTCTACCATATTTTCATCTAATGTTTTAACCCAGTGTTAAATTGCTACTGAGTCTACAAAAAAAGTTGTTCATTCTGAAAAGGAGAACAAGGAGGCTATATCAAAACACCGTCAACTGATCATGAGAAGTTAATCAAGGACCTTTATAGGCAACTGAAAAATGAACATTTCAGATTCCATGCAGATCAACTCCTACCGCTGCTCTCCTCAACACTTGTGGAACACAATAAACCATATTACAGGTCGTCGTCAGCAGCGACACCCTCTTTTGGTGGAAACATCAGTACTGGCTGACCATTTCAGAGCCCTCCTACAGGATCCCTGCCCATCATGCTTTCTACCCTTGGGCCCAAATGAAGACAATGGTCTCTGCGAGTTTAATCCTGTCACCACATTGGAAGTTAGCTATTACTTGAATGATCTTGTGATCAACAAGTCGCCCGCACCCCGCAACGTTTGCCCAAAGAAGCTGAAACGTTCAGCGAATGGAGTTGTGGAGGCTTTAATTAATCTTTTCAATGAATCTTTGTCAACGGGGGTATTACCATCCGATTTCAAAATGGGTAACATTACTCCTTTGCACGGCACCGGCTACTGACTCTTGGTATCCTTGTTTGACTCTGGGTAGTCCACCGTGCAGTACGTACCACATTAGCTGTTGCATAAAGATTCTGGGGAAAATTTTTTGTACAGCCTTCGCTGAAAATTACATGCCCAGTGTTCTGTGAGCAGGCAAGGGGATTATGGCTAGAAGTTAGAAGTGAATTTTATGCAAGTTCTGTTTTTTCGCAATTGACATAAAAAAGCGGCTTCTGTTTGCTGCCAGAATTACCGGTGCTTCATACACATCACTCTGGGCTTGGGCGTCTTCCAGTTGGTGCTTCTTCTTGGCCAGCTTTGATGACCAAGCTTGCTGCTTCATCATTCCCAATCCTCTTCTTTACCTTGCACGTCCATAGGCAAAGTGGGTCCGGACCTTCCTGTAAGTGACCTGCCAAGATCGGGCGGAGCTGGCGACAGCGCCAGCTGGTGGATTTTCAGGGCCTCGCTGATCGAGGTTGATCAGTTGAACTCACGTACCGGATGGTGGATGGCCGTACTTCGCTGAGAGGCTGATGTGACTGACGTGCCGCAGCTCCGGACGGAAGGCGTTTTTCTTCTTTGGGCGGCCAATGAGTTTATGTTCAGTACGATCCTGGCAGTACTGGCAGCCTGATCGCCTGTGCGGCTCCCATTGACGGATCAGTTCACCGCCAACGCGCCGCCCCTGTGAGAAAATGCGGGTCGTAGGCCCTCCGCCGTTGTAAAAATGAACCGTCTTGCGACATGCCGACACTTGTGGCAAATGCTTGGTGGTAAACATCAGCTTCGTCTTTTGAAATGTCTGTTCCGAAAGATCCCACAAGTTCAGACGTAAAGTCCTATGCCGGGAAATGCTCCGGTTTCGACAATGTTGAGGAGGAGACACCGGCTACTCCACACACGTGCAACAGAGACGCAGCGTGCGAGTCCATAAACGTGGGCAGCAACGAATTTTGCTCCCCACGAACGAGTTTCGTCGAGCGACCCCTTTTTAGAAAGCTCTTACTCTGAACTTCCAAAAAAAAACTATAGCCGACGAATAAAAAAACTCCTGCACAACCGCCATGTGCCTAAACGGAACGTGCAGCAATGCAATGCGTGTTTGCCACAAGGCAGAGCGTTCGACGACAACAACGCCCGAAGGTGAATCATCAAATCCCTCCCCCTTGTCTTACAGGCGCGGTCATGGTCGAGCACCATCCAAGTGCAAGTGCCATGCATTTTTCAGGGGCTTTTTCATTCAAACAGAGTCGAGGTAGCGGTAATACTACAGTCCATTTCAGAAAAGAATGCACTGTGATTCAAGATTATAATATCTCCGTAACGCTTGCAGCTTTTCTCGCCAAATTTTCACCAATTATTGAGAATATTGTCTCTAAACATTGCAAAAAAACGGGATCAAAATTCATTGGGCAGGACTTTAAAAAATCCTACAATTGACTTCTTTCTACAACTCCACTCAATATTTTATCGTTCACACACAGGAACAGTTTGAAGTACTTGGTGTTTGTGGTTGAAACACTATAAAACAGCTTGTACCTCTGTGGGGATAACGGTAAAGCATAATGTTGGATAAAGAGTGACGAGAATAGGATCACCAGCTGGAAACTGACACATTGTGTTCTAAAATAGCAAGACGAGGAGATAATTGATAAGACGGGAACACATGCACACACTTGACAAGACATAGAAAGAATTGGGCAGATCAGAACGCCTTAAAAACATATTAGGGTCTCATGAACTCAACAACCACGCCCTCTTCACCTCTCTCGTGCCCAGGAAAATTACTTCGACCATTGCTATGATACTCGATACACGTCGTCATTTTGGCTAATGTCCACCGATGCATAGCCATGAACAGCCGTGGAACGCTCCGACGTTCGAACACGCTGCAGGTGTTGAACCGAGACGATGGTGTTGACATTCTGTCACTGTAACATTGCCACCCTCATTCCGGACACCTCGGTTAGCGCTAACGTACTTTCGTACCTTCCTACTTAACACAGTACAGGCGATGGACCTCTCCCTTCTCCCCTTCTTCTCAAACCTGACGAAGTGCTGGGCGAAACGTCGCTTCTCCGCCTCTCTCCTGTCTTTCCTTTCTGGCGATATCTTTTTCGAAATTTAATCTCAAGAAGATTATTATGCTGAAAACTTTAAGAAGAATGCTGGGTTAAGTGCCTTTGGATTCCGGCACACAAAACTGACATCGGCGAACACACGCAGACTGAAAAGTCTAGCATAAATCATATTACCTGTGTCTCGCGGAAGGTATGCATCAGCAATGCAATCTCTCTGTGGGAATTACAACGTATGTGGTCAGCCCACACAATTGATTTCTATTGGGAAGCAGCGCGCAAACCAACTGTTTTCAGAGCAATACGGCACCAGAGATGAGTATATGTTTTCCTTACGTTCTTGACTGGCGGCGACGCAATCCTCAAGAGTAACAGTTAGTTCTACAAGTCTAACAGACTTCACGCTTGGGTTTCAGCCGTTACAGTTCAGCTACAGCTGTTGCAGTTCAGCTACAGCTGTTACAGTTCAGTTACAGCTGTTACAGTTCAGCTACAGCTGTTGGTTCTTCATTTCACCTAACTTGATCACATGCTTTCTGTCTTCATGTTATTTTTTTAAGCACTGGCGTTTACTGTTCATACTCTGATCTTCGCTTCCTCCGCTGGTTCTGTCCGTCGTTCATTTGAACAACCACTGCCCTCCTTAACCGAGAGAAAATGACCATGTCGACATCAGGTCGCGGGTTGGAGCCCGCAGGTTCGGGATATGGAAGACTTGTCGACTGTTCCCCAGGTCGAAACGGAAATACCAATCCTTGGACTCGTTTTGAGAGTGCAAGAGAGCGACGGCCGTTAGTGGAGCAGACGATGAGAAGCCCGGTTCTGCAGGACCCGCAGTTTAACAGGCTAGGACTCGAGCATAACAAGTCTTATTGAAAGAACGACCGGAATAGAACAGAACAGGAACAAGGTCCAAGGCAAGAGCAAGAGAAGCAAGGACAGAAGCAAATCAGAGGGCCTAGAGAGCGTCTTATAAAAGCAAAAAAAGTTGGAACAGATGAACTAGATTAGGTGAAGAGAACAAGATGATAAGTAAATATATCAGTCGACTCTGTGTAAGATGCTTGTTAAACTGATGATGGCGTAGAAGGCCGAAACGCTTTCAGCATTCGCTTCTTTTTCGTCACATGATTCGAGCTTCTCCACTCTGTGTAAACCGTTACACATAGCAGGAACAAAATTCATAAATAGCTGTGCAGTCAATTTTGCTCGCTCGGCGAAGATGGCATTTTGAGCAGCCGAGGACTACCAGAACGTAAGACGTTAGCGTTTGATTGCTCTCAACACACAGTCATGTCTCCAACTAAATCTATCTTGAAATAAAACCGATGAGCCTGCATTCAAAATGTGCCGAAGATATCTTAGGTAGTCAGCGCCCCAAACAGTCCCGCCTGCAATCTCCTCCCATTGACACAAGGACGTTGCGCACCGAAACGTCTTGAAGCACATTTCTTTGTCGTTTGAGTGACTTTCCTCTTCGGAATTTTTCAACCCGTATGATTTCCAAAATTGTTTTAATAATACCGACAGGGTATTAGCCTTTTGAAAAATCCTCAGACACTAATCATATTTCTTTTGGCGGTATAATAATGGTTCACAGCGCGTGCAACTGCAATTGAGAGAGAGAGAGAGAGAGAGAGAGAGAGAAGAGAATGCGATCAAAAGTAACAAGAGAGAAGAAAAAAATGGAAACAAGAGGGCTTAGCAGGAAACCAAAAAACATTAGCAGGAGTTCAAGAGGAGAAATTCTTGGATTCTTCGCAATGCGCTCAAGGGCTACAAAGTTAGAGAAATTATGGACAAACTGCTTGAGACATAAGGTCCCATAGTCAGTACATTCCAGCAAGTGATCTTCAGCCAACCCTCACGAAAGTGAATTCCACACATTGCTGGGCTCGATGACATTGTCGCGAGTCAACACTGGTTTTCATTTATAATAATAAAATGCCTCCCTTAGCAAGCCTTTTTTTCGTTCTGCCTGCTTTATCGATAATGCACAAGGCTGACCAGTCTATCTCATGTGGAGAAAGCTGGTTGTGCACAGGCTCAGCAATTGCAGACTTTTCACACTGCCCTAATCGGATTGCATTCTGACGGTCTTTCTTTCTGATGCTGAGTGCTTCTAATATTTCACCAACATACAATGTAGTTGTCTTCGCATGTCTGACCGTTTACTGAGTATACTACGTGGCTGCATGTTTCTTTGGGAAGGAAATCTTTCGCCATGTAAAGGTGCAAAGTGGATTGTGTGTGAAAGGAACACCTCATACCCGCATCGCGAGCAATTCTTCTTATCTCTTGGCTAAGACCTTCAATGTATGGAATACTGACTGTGACAAGACGGGTTGATGGCGTTTGGACTATTGGAGCTGATGTACTTCGTTTCATGTTTGCTTATGGCTTTCTCAATGAATTTCATCTGATAACCGTTGCAAGCCATGCCCTTCTTAGTAATAATACGGCTCAACTCATCATCCCCTCTACCATCCAGTGTCATTGCTTACATTGATGGCGCGACTCACTAGGCATTGTATCACTCCCGATTTCATTGAATTGGAATGGTGAGAATTGAACTGCACAAATCTATCCGTGTGTGTGAGCTTCTGATGCATTTCTCTGGCGAGCTCACCATCATGTTACCTTGTGAATCTTGCATCCACGAAAGGGAATTGACCGTCTATCTCACCCTCAATCTTGAACTTGCGTCTAGTATGTACGGCGTTAAGGTGCTCCAGCATATCTGTTCGCTGCCTCCTCTTGATTATGGCTATGATGTCATAACATACGAATCGTCTCCACAATATCGGCGTCGCCTGATTATGAAGCCAGGGGTAATAAGTCTCCCCCTCCCAATCCCACCAAAACTCCAAAGGTTTATGACTGGTTTCTGATGATTGTCATTTGGCTGTATGATTTCGATTCCCTGCAACGTTTGTGGGTCGAGGCGCATGCGTACAAATTGGACGGCAGTGGTTTTCACGTTCTGGTGGTCATTGCGACACATCCGGAAGGAAGCTGAACGTGTCCTGTGGTTTTTGTCATGGCCTTCCAAATAGAATCGGTCATCAGCTGAGAGTGGAGCGCTCACACGGCCCGACGAAATCAGTTGATTGCTCGCACGTCCAACAAGAGGCGCGTGTGCTTGGAGCTATCTCAGGGACAACACTGTTGTAGCCAGCGTTCGACTCACCTTGCAATGCTGTCCCGCACCGCTGGGTGAAGCTACTGGGCGAATGAGTACTGTTGTATATGGACACGCAGGCTGCGAGGCGCTATTGGGCTTCGTTAACTGAAAAAAAAAAACATACTGAAAACATATTTTAAAACTTTTTGGAATGCTCAAAAAACGGATGTATAAAGCTCAAGAAAGCTTTCAAACCTCTACTTTTCTCTTCCATCCCGCTGGCTGCCAACGGTTCGGGCTTATTGGGAGCCTTTTGCCTTTTGGAAAATGGACATGTAGTACACATCCGCATGCTGCGGACCGTGAAGGGTGCGTGGCACCGACCCTTTCATGACATGCACATAAAGACTTACCGGGTTGATCTATATTGACATGTAGATCTAGGGTGAAACGGTGGAAAGTGGAAAGGGTTTTGGAAAACGGCAGAGCGGTCGGGTCCGAGTCGAGAGCGCGTCTCACGCGGGATTCGCTTTCTCGAAAACTGAGAAAGGAGATTTTACATTTTCAGCATTGGTCAAGCATTTTCTGGGCATGAGGGGCGACAAAGCTCAAGAACAGATTTGAAGCGACTGACCTGCTTAAAGCGGCTTTTAAAGGTCGCTTTTTGAACGAAGCTTAGGCGCTTCACGTGCCAAACGGACAAAATGAATGAATGCATGGCCGGCAACAATCGCTCCAGGGCCAGGAGGCCCACCTCTGGCCCGGTTCGCCGCTGCCTTGGGCCGATGAAGAAACTGCGAGGTGTGCAGAGAAGGTCCTCAGGGACTCGACACACGGCTAGTTAGCCGAAAGCTTGCGATGGATTCTCGGTCTTCCCGAGCCTTTCGTGTTTTTGTTTCAGGCTTTCTCCCTGCGAGAGGCTGTATACGCGTAAGGTTTCCTTCGCTTCGCCGGAGGGCGCACAATGGCTGGACGGTACACGTGAATGGAACGACGGCCTCATAACCGCAAGCGTCCGCTCCATGCATCACCACTCCCACCCATCATGGTTCGATCTAGTCGATGAGACACTTCCATCGCTTCCAGTCTTCAATGGCGCGAGAGAGAAAATCACAGTCATTTACGGCCGGCCTGCCATGCATGGTGGAACAAATTTTCAGCATGTACAGATCTCCGCGATGCGTTCCACGACCGCATCCGAAGCGTGAATTCGAAGAAAGTTCAGTAGCAACTGTTTCTCCACCATTTTGGACGGTGTCATCACCGTTTGATTACCTCGACTTCTTTTCCATTTTTACTTCGTTCATTCTGTCATGCATTGTAGAGATTCATTCTTTTTCGCCTTTTCTTCGGATAGCGAATAAATCTCATTTGTCAGAAACTGCAGCGCGCGTCCAGTGGCCTGAGACGTGATGTAGGATCATGCTAAAGTGCCTCGGGTGTAAAGTTTGCAAAGGGTGCCAGCACTGCTAGAAATTATGTCTTCCATGTTCCATTAGTTCCTTCCGTGCAAATGCATGCCGTTCTGGGAACGCTATCACGTTACTATGACAGTGCTCATTCAAATTCAAGACAAGGTGAAGGTGAGAGCGTCCTATCTTGCGTCCCACGGCTCCGAAGTCTTCACGTAGAATCATGTTTTAAAAGTTCGTTAGTGACTGAGAGCGAGTGCTCATGGTACGCGCGAGCTCTTTCTTGCCAGGCCATCGCCCGACGTGTCTCGGGTAGGCCTGGGCGAGCATGGAAGAAAAGAAAAGAAGACGAAAGAAGGCGGAAACTGTAGGTTTCCTGCAGCGCTATCACCTCGAGCTCTTTCCCAGCCTTAACGCCACGATCGCCTATGCCTATAATGCACAGCCTGAATACGGATCTCACGGTGGTGCCACCCGTTCGAGCTCGAGCCAGCTTCCCGCCTAAATCTCTAAATTCGATCCGAAATAGGTGTTTCTCCCGGAGCCTCGGAAGTGTTTCGCGTGCACGGTCGGCCGTACCGCAGCAGCTGAAAACGTCCGGGCACGTGTTCTTGTGTCACGTCCCGGGTCGCGACACTCGCGTCAGCTAACGCAGCAGAAGTTTGGATGCCATTGTGGGTTTCCAGGAATAATTTTGCGTGTCATTGTAAGTTTATAAATTTTTGAAAGCACGTCGACCTTTCGCGGATGTAGGGACGAAGAGAGTCTCGCCTGGAAGGCCGTTTGATTACCACTTCGCTGTGGCGTCGGCCATGTAGAAATGAAGATCTTCTCCATCCAATGCGCAAACAGCGAGCAACTAATGACTGATCCGCTTTGCCTAATTCGCTGAAGCATCCCGTAACGCGAGAGATGAGAACATTTCAGACAACCTTTGGCTTACATCCGCCTAGGCAGGCAATACCAGGCATATCTCAGCCTAAAATAGGAGTTGCCATCGTGCTTATCTGGGTCTCTCTCTTTTGAGCTGGTCAGGCGACATCCGGACGGCTGTGGCGCGTACTTAATTGCGTTGAGCCGATTTGGTAAACACCGGAGAGCTTCCTTGAACAGCGGACGCCATGCACGAAATATTCGCGGCCAGTACGCGCAGCAGGGACGGGGCACAGCTCTCCTGGTAGATAGCATAAGCAACAATCAACGGCCGGAACGTTACCGTTCCATTCTGCCTCTCAAGTGGAAGTTTCACGTGAACTTTGCGGAAGCGAACACATCTCCGATGCTGTTGAAACGGCTTGCCGGAGGCTCTGGTCCTGCGACCTGGTGAGTCCCCGGAGAAAAAACACAGGCCTGCTGTCAAGCTATGGCCAGCGATCAGCGTCTGTCGAAAGCCAGCCAAACGAATCTTCCTCGTCTATTAACATAACTGACGGAGGCACGCCCGGCATTTCTTGCTATGGTGTTTGCAGAGGATTTTCGAGACAAAGGCAACGCTTTGGGGCATGACTGAATCTAGTGCAGTCTGTAAATTTCACGAGATAAAACGGAAAATAATATTGTTTTTGCTGTCTGAGATTTATTCAATAAGCAGGCGTTTGTTGGGTTGAATACGCGTGAGCCAACTCTTGACTGACACCAGTTGCCGACAACTGGTCGGAAAAACTGTTCCTCAGCGAGGGCTATAGACCAGCATAGCATGCAAGCATCGAAGCAGGAGGTGCCCTACAAAATGCACGAAGGACGGATGGGCTTGCTGCGCGCTTTCTGCACGAGTTGCGGAATGCCTCTCGGACCTTCTCACAACTTCTGCGGACGATGTGGCCAGCAGGTCGTGGTGGATGACGAGGCGGTTCGCAGGGCCGGACCGGGAGGGTTTTCTCACCACGCTGGAGTGTTCGTTCAAAACGGCTCTTCCGCTCCGTTGCTCTGTAGCACACCGCCATTGCAGGCCAACCCCGCCTCATCGCCTCCTTCGGCGCTGGCGCGACTCGCTCCTCGACACAACTATCATCATGCGCATGCGTACAAGCGCGATCACCCTTACCATCGCCACCCACCGCAACGCTCCCCTGGAGAAGAAGATCAGGGAGGGGTCACCATTGCTGGTCTTCAGGGCTCATCGACTTGGCTTCGCGCAAGTCCCGCCGCTGAAGGTTTCTACCCGCCCGGTTCCGCCGTTCCCGTTCGCGCCATCGCCCACACTCGCCCTCCTACAATCCTTGCTGATGGCCATCATGGATCCAGCCATTTACAAGGTGGATCATTGCACCCTTTTGCTCACACCATCCTACCACGTACCGCTCACCCCGGTGCTGCTGGTGACACGGATATCATACACAAGCCTCATTTGGACTCGGATCCTCGCAACACTGCTGATCATGCGCATGCGCACAGGCGTGTGCCCCCGCCCCTTCGATCGCTGCCTCCCTCTCCGCCTCCTCCCGTCGTTCCGATTTCAATGGACAACGCGCGTGGAGGTCAAATCGGGATCCACCGACCCTTCCGGTTTCAGGACCGATCGTTTGTGGCGCAGGCGGCTGAGGATGTCTCGGCCAAGCGACCCGTGCCGCCTCCCAGTCTGGCAGCGCACGGAACGCTGACAGATGGCGGAGCTCGAACGCATCAGAGCACAAACTCGCAGCACCCGGAGAGAGCGCGGGCTGCTGAGGTTGCACGTGAATCGTCTCAAAGAGCAAGGATGGAAGCTGGAGGAGTCGAGGAGACAGCGTCTTGCATTAGAGTGGTGGACCACCGACAAACGCTTCGGCCTGCTGAGAAGACCGTGGTCAGCCCCCGCCACCAGACGCTGGTGCTGTGCCAGCCAGAGGTATCTGTCGCGCACAACGTCGCACCGTCGCCGCTCGCCACTCGTGAAGGCGAAGGTGCAGCAGCAGCTCAAGCTGCGGTAGCCTGCGAGCGGCATGCTGCGCGCAGCGTCAGTCCGACGCGCACCTCCAGCGCCACGCAGCGACGCGAACGGAAGCTGAGACGTGAGCTGCTGTCGCGCTTCCCCGAACGTTACCAGTACGTTAGTCGAGTTGGCGGCGGAGAAGCCTGCGTGGTCCTTAACGCGCAGCAACTGAAGGCTGACGTGCACACCGTACAAGAAGCAATCCGAAACCGTCTGGTGGCTTTGGTCAAAGAGCGACAACAAAACTCGAGCTCCGCGTTGGTCAAGGAGCGACAACAACAATCGGGCTCCGCCTCTACTTCCCGGACAAGCAGTCGGCCACAAAGCCAGAACTCGACTACAAGCAACGGGAATCCCAGCAATCAAGGAAGTTGTCCGATACTGGAGGGACATCACGGCAAGAACGGCACAGACCAAGATGTGATTTGCGCCCGTGACGTCGCTGTATCGTTAGCAACTGAAGTTTCTGCCGAAGTCTCTCGAGTGCAAGCCTCGGCCGTGGTGGGTTCGTCATCGATTAGCGGCACGTGCATTGTACGCTCCTCTTCCGGACTGGCTCGCCCCACGAAAGATATCGATGGCAGAGCAGCGCAGCGGATGATCTCGATCTCGCAGACTGAAAAGCCGCTTGTGATCAAGATGGAGCCGATCTCACCTCCGACTTCTCCAGAGTACGCCAGATCAGCCCGAACGACTTCATCGGAGTTCGTCAAATGCGAAGCCAAGGGACGTGCAGTGCACTGACATCCTTTTGTGAATACAAAATTTAATGTTTTACTGATCAGGTGTCTGAAGACAGCAGAAGACTTTAAAGAATCGCTCTCCCCGATCACGTCCATTTCTCTGAAATCCACGAATGCATGCTGTGTACCCAGCTTTTCAGTACATACATACTTTTTTCTCATTTCTACTCTTGATCCATTCATGAAACGTTTTCTCTTCTATTTGATCAGTCTTCCACCAAACATCTTGAGCTGGCAGCAAGCTCCATAGCCCAGGTGGGAACGCCTGCTGATTTAAGTACAGGTGGGTGTCACCTGTTTGCTTCATGCTGCCCTTATTCCTGGGCTGACCTTGATTTAAAACTCCGAGGGAGACGGGGCTGATGACCTCTGTTCCCCGTTCAAACCAGTATACACCAGTAACTTGTCTTGAATTTGAAGTGAAAGTGACAGTAAGGTTGTGCAATTTTCCGTAACTTTTGAACCCCAAAGGCTTTTTCCTTATCTGAAGGTGGCCTTAAGTATTATGTTGAACATGCGCAGTCAGTACCTGGTGAAATAACCACAGTGTTTAAGCTCAGGCTCAGCAAGTTCATTAGCAGGCATGTCTGTGAAGAGCTCTGAGAGAGGGGGGAGAGGGAGGAGGGACGGACGGACGGACGGAGAGAGAGGGGGGAGGAAGGGAGACAGAGAGAGAGAGAGAGAGAGGGGGGAGCAGGAGAGGGAGCGGGAGAGGAAGAGAGAGAGAGGGAGAGAGAGGGGAGAGGGAGGGAGAGAGGGAGAGGGAGAGACAGGGAGAGGGGGGCGAGGGAGAGAGGGTGAGAGAGAGAGGGAGGGAAGGGAGAGACGGGGAGAGAGAGGAATAAATGATGAATACTTGGAGAACCAAGTTTCGTCATGGGCGAAGAAGCTGATTATCTTGTCTTCGGGGGCGCGCACCCAACGTCACGCAGCATATGCTGCGTTTATTCATGTTTTGATTGGAAAGTGGATTTTCTCAGCGAGAACGTTCAAAGGAACACCAGGATGTCTTGAGCCTTTGGAAGTCGCCATTCGATCACAGCTGATACCACAGGTAAACCGGTCGCCCAGCACCAGGTGATAAAGTCCGTTCTCTGCTTGCTTTGTCTCCCCTCTTAGGTGGGCTTGGTTGATAAACCCAGCAGCATCCCTTGCACAGGAGTATGAGCGCTCAAAACAGGTGTTCAGTACATTGACTAGTTTGATCAATGAACAAATACCGGAACTCGGGAACACTTGCCTCAAGGTCTGGCAAGAGCGCAACTCTTGCTCTGCTCAACGCCGGAAAGCCATAGTGGAGTTCGCGTCAACTTTAAAGCCAACTCTTCCAGCTTCTTTACAGCGGGCTGTGGAAGTCTACTCCGATGAACAAGAGCACCTCACGGAGGTGTTTTCACGGTACACTCCAGTTAGGAAACTTAGAGGTGTTTCCCCATGTAAAGGAAGAGAAAAACTGAAGGTTGATATCAGAGCAGCTGGGAGGTGTTTTCGTGAGCCAGCCTCGGAAGAGTGAAAAAAAAAAAAGGTCATCACAAAGCAGACGAGGAAGGAAAATGTGTTTTCCTGAAGTGAATGGCGATTGAGTAAAAAAAAAAAAAAAAAAAAAGAAAAGGGATCAGGGACGAGTGACGAAACAGTCACTGAAGAGACGATCAGTTAGGAAAAGGAGGTGTTTCACCGACTTTGCTGCCAGTTAGGAAAAGAAAACACCTTTTCTGCATGTTGTATCACCGTGAAGTGCTCTTGGATGAAGGGGCTACCAGTGTCGGATCATGGCTTCTCTTTACAAAAACATCCTTTCGGGAAGCTATTTGCCTGCTAACAACTGGCAACCGGATCACTTGCCACCCAAATGCTCCTGCTGTCAGCCCTTCAGTGCAGATCACGCTCTCTCTTGTGCAACTGGTGGCTACTTTATCATTCTACACAACGAAGTTCGTGATATATCGGCAAGCCTCCTGAGTGAAGTCTGCCATGACGTAGAGCTTGAGCCCAGACTACAACCTTCATGGATGTCCAGCCAACAAGGCTGATGAAGCCCGATTGGACATTCACGCACGTGGATTCTGGGACGACCGGTTTTCCCGCACACTCTTCGATG
>JAOWAR010226602.1:0-14304 GCA_028571005.1 Clathrina lutea | reverse complement strand
GGCTTTTGATTTGGAGTGCGACTTCTCTGTGCATTCCGCCAAGACACAGACATCAACAATCAAAAGGTTCTTCCAGTTGGGGATGATTGAAGGAAGTATGGAAAGAAACTAACGGCTTCTTGTGCTCGACTTGTTTATAGCTGCCCGCTTTCTTCTTGCAAACGAGGATTGCGTTCAGGATCTCATTCGATCTGGCAAATGCAGCATCATGGAAGAGATCAAATGGCCGCTTGAGAACGCGAACGTGACGTTGGACATCACTTCGAGCTGCCAAGTAGGAGCTTCGGCTGTAGTCCGCGTCAGCTTTCTTCTGTTTCAGGCCCGCGTACAATTAGCAAAGGAAATCATCAAGCTCGTTGGCTGAAAAATGCGCAGAGGAGACCGACAGCTTCTTCTCTTCCCGAAAGTCGGTGACAGCTTCTTCTCTTCCCGAAAGTCGGTGACAGCTCGTAACCAAACGCTGGTTTCTTTCTCGTATTTTCGTTCACGGCGGAGGCGACTAGCTCGTCCAGTTCTTCGTCGCTTCGTGCACTACCAAACCCCTCCATCGTGACTTGTACCGGAAGACAAGAAACACAAGGTGCGCTCCCCATCGAAGTCGGCTTTTGTAGCACCGCGTGGTGAGTCGTCAATGCAGGTGCAATTTCCATCTTTCACCTACATTTACGTACATGTACACCCGCCATACTTGCCTCTGGGCTAAGGTAAAGAGAAACTTTCATTTTCGATTCCATTCAAAACAACGTCCGTTGAAAAGTTTGTTTTCGGCTAACAGAAGTACTTTCTTCACCTCGCGCTTTGTGAATATCGGCTGATATTTTATTATTGTTATATATGTTTAACGTGCATTGGCCAAATAGCCAAGGGCTAATCGAGGGCTTCTGCACGATGCGGCAACAACCACGGGCGGATTTGCCTCGGCGAATATCAGCCGATATTCACAAAGCGCGAGGTGAATAAAGTATCCTTAAGTGCCTCGTGGCTTAAGCTTTGGCTCTCAGCGCGTAGAGTTCGCCCCGCAATATTTCCCTCGGCAGCGAGTATATAGCGAATATACTGGACAACTCCGCGCGCTTCGGCCCTTGGGCCAAAGCAACGAAACACATATCAGTTGACATTCATTCAGGCGAAGTAAATGTCGTAATTATATTGCCTTGAAGTCGTGAAATTGGAAGATGAAATGTGACCGCGTGGACGAAATAAATTGGTTGATGGAAATTAATGAAGCTCATACTCTCGAGGCCGGGAATTGAGCCTGCCCAGCAGGCGAGAGGCGACGAGAGGTACCTTACTATCCGCTGCGCCATTACGTCAAAGAAAAAAAAAGTTTCTTTGGGTCAGGCTGTCTCGCCCACCTGGGAGTCCGCCGTCTCTTTTAAAATGTCAACCCAGTCGTTGCCCTACTTTGCGATATGACAACTTCGCCGCCGGCAAACCGGTGGGCAGCCGCCGGTGGGCAAGCAGCCAGCCAGAGAGATACGTCGAAGCCGAAAGAGGGCGAGACCCGGATAAAAATGATGGCGAGCCAATCAATGGCGACCGGCAAGCTTATCTTCCAGCGTTTACCGGTTAGTGTACCTGGCTGGCTGAGAAAATGTAGTAACCTTCTAGAAGAATGATAGCGCAGCCCTGGTTCTCTTCCAGGTATTGCCGCTAGCTAAAAGGCGGGAAATAGAGCCTGCTTCTTATGCGAAAACATGATTTGGGTGATGGCGGTAGACTGCGTGTGCGCTGTTCTCTCGCCTCCGTCTTCGAGCGAAACCTCGCGCACGTGGCAGGTTAGCCCTTTGAAACTTGGTTGCAAAACGGTCCTGTTTTGTAGTGAATCTAAGGTTACTATGGTTACGTGGGTATGCACAGCTGCAGCACTTGTGCTTCTGACTAGTCCGTCGATGGCATCGTGGACAACAGACCGCTTCATACCCAACACCGCCTTTGGCAGTATGAAGGATCGTGTATTCAGCCTTGACCTCGGAGAATCGCGAACCCAAGCCTTAACAGGTGAAGACTCCGGCCCTGTCAGCTTCCGTCGTCCGTTTCACAGCAGATCGAAAGAGCACTTCGCTCGACAGTCTCGTCCAGTCACCACGATATTTGGGTCTCATCTGCCTGCTGGCGTTGAACGAGTACGGCCTTTACAGGAGACGAAAAGAAGCCCCGAACTTTCGATCTGGACACGCGGCTCATGGCGGCGGGACTACGAGGTGATTGATTGGACGGCTCCGTCCATCGAGTACCCAGAGAGCGGGGGCCCAACTCTGGTCGTTCGACTGCTACCAGCGGGTTTTCGTCGGCCTAGTCCAAAGTGCAGGAAGTTGAAACAACGTTTCAGGCGATACAGGTGCAACAGAAAGGGCGCAGGTGTCAGTCCACGCTCTCAAGTTCGCACAAAACTGCGTGTTCTCAGACTGCACAGGCGACGAATGACTCTTTCAGAAAAGGAGCTGGAAGCGTTGGCGAAGTTTGCACATGCTTGACTAGAAACAAAATGGCCGATGGATGACGTAATTTCCAAACTTTCTTTTCTTATTACATTTACTCCCTTTCAAAATCAAACATTTACCGCAGCTTGCCAGTTTTATATCTGCGCTTGACTGACATAAACTATTGCGCTGAATGATCGCTTCATTCGTCCTCAGAAATTGACTCTCGTGAGCATCCTCACAGTGCATCTTCCGGGCAAAACTTTCATTGAACTGCATGCGCAATAGATCCCTGGATCGGTGGCGAGCGTGTTAAACTCCATCATTGTTCAGGGTGAGGGCAAAATTCCAGCTTCCCGAACAAGCTAGTGGGGCAGATGTAAATAGTGCGGAATGAAGGTCAAGTTTGTTCCTCAAAAAACTTCAAACCAGGAGCCAATGCCTGGTATGGCGCTTAAAACCACCGTTTGGAGCCCTCCGAGGTGAGGCAGCGAATTGGATGGTCCTGCGCGTGCGCGTGAGGATAGAGCTCGCATTCATCTCTTTTTGCTTCGCCGCGAGAATGCAAGGCTGCTTCGTAACAGTGCACGTGTATACCCGTTTCGATGGCATGCGCACTTGACCAATGCAGCTGACAGTCTCGCAAGACCGGTGACTTCACGAACGGGGTCCTGATTGGTTCACCACTAAATCTCCTGACCAGCGTCTATCACCGCCATCTCCTCGGCGAAAACCGGCGTTGTATTTTAGTAGTCGGAAACAACTTTTCTCAAAGCAGCCGGTGGTACCGATGCCTCAAACGTGCCAAAAACAAGCGCTGGCAGTCGATGAAAGCAGCTACGAACTAAGCTGCTCTGTGAAGTAGGTTGCCACGAGGTACGTATTACGTCAAACGTTCGCACGTTCCGGCCTACCGTTGAAGTTCTACTTCGAACTCTCGCATTCTTCTCGTTTTCTGGCTGGACGTAAAACTTTTCAGTTAGGAGAGCGAAAAACAAAGTTAATAAACGTTCGTCGACCAATCGGTTTGGCAGCTTCCAAGGGACCTCTGTGCGCGATTGCTATCCCTTTTGGAATAGTTAGCACACCAAGGCGAGAACACAGCAACAGCAACCTTTTAAACTGTCGGGGTCTAAAATTGGCAAAGGCATGCTATGGCCATTGCGTACGCGTTCCCATGTTTCTGTCGAGCTAGGCTTTCGACGGTTGCTTCAGCCTTTATCGCGGTTTACGCCCGAGCCGGCCTAACCGGAAGACGGCGCGAATTATTATAGGTATCTTGCTAGGCCGAGGCAGAGGAATTCCAGTCGGCGCTAGGGCAGCCTATTTATCATAAGCAAAATCGACTTTCAGAAACCATTAATCTCTTTCTTGCACTTGCCGCGGCTTGAGTTAGAATTGCTCGAAGTAAGTTCCATCAGAGTTACCAAGTTTCAACAACGCTGGCAAAAGATAGACTGGGAGTGCGTGTGAGAGATCGAGAGTGAGTGAGAGAGAGAGAGAGAGAGAGAGACGATGAAGGCGTTTGTTCTTGGTATTCTCGCTGTATTTCTGGCGGCGATCCTGTCTCGAGGACTCCACGCCTTGCCGATGAGAGAAGTTCGCCAAGACGAAACGGACGGGATGGCTGGCGGCGGAATTGAAAGCCCCGACGACAGCACGAGAGCTTTCAGCAGGTCAAGCTCTTCAAGAGAGTCTTCCGATCGACGGCGACGACGACAGGCCGTGGACGCGGACGAGCGCTACGAGAGAAGCAGTGAGCTTGAGGGCAACGGCGATGCGAAGAGCGTCCCGGAATTGTTGGTACCCATGACTTCGCAAAGCATGTCGATGACTGAGTCCAACAACGACAAACGTCGCCGTCGTCGACGACAAGCGATGGACGAGGATGGTTCGGGGAGTGGAACGGCGAGCTCCCCAGAGGATTCCGAGATGCAGTCCATGTCTTCGGAGAGCACGTCGATGAGCGAGTCCAACGACGACAAACGTCGCCGTCGTCGACGACAAGCGATGGACGAGGAAGGCTCGGCAGAAGGTGCTAGCGTGAGCGTCGAGTCGATGAGCATGGAATCGGAGTCCAAGTCTCAGTCATAAAGCCGGCACTGACACAGAGAGGCAAAGGTAGATTTACTGCAGGCACATGCAACCACCTATTTTTCTATTTTTCTATTTTTCCGAAATTCAATTGTTAACGTCACGTCCATTATGACACAAATTTTCACCAGCACAGTAAGTTCACCATACCCTGAATAGAAAGATTAACCCTGAACCTTGGTCTCGCCAATGTCTCACTTTGCTTTTCAAAGCCTTGACAGGCACTTTTCAATTCATATTCTACCAAAGAAAGAGGCATTTCAAATCCAGATTCTGGATCCTTCCTCTTGAGCTGCATCGAAGCAGCATGGCGCTAGCGCTGCCTGACGACTTACTGGCTTGGACTGAACTCTTTGCTTTGGAGATGACTTACCTAGACACAACCCTTTCTTTCGTGCAGCGCAAGCTGGCGAACAGCACGGAAGCTGTCTTCACGTAACAAGATCAGCAACTGTTTACCGAGGGTGAAGATCAATGGATTGTCCATGTCAATGCTTCATTTTTCCTAACCGAGCTTTAGCTCTCGGAAGGAATATAAGATATACTTATCATGAAGCGGAGAATAGGGGAGGAGAAAATTCACCCTAGGGATCCAACATATTCTTGCTTGTCTGGTTGTCTTTTTTTCAGTCGGCTCCACATGCTCATGATCATACTTGACCTTTTTTAATATCATATTGCTATTGTATTTCCCTTGTCCCTGTTCTCGGCTAAGTTTTCCTGAGAGTGATATGAACAGCTCTAGGAGGAGCCGAAATATCACACAATAGAACTGGCATATCCACCACCATGCAGCTGCACGGTTCACGCACTGGACAGACTAAGAGCATAGCTACAGGACCAAACCAGCTGGTCATTCAGTGGATATTTCTGCACTCCTTTACTTAATCTGGCTTTGGCCCGAACTCATTCACACACTTTCAGTGCGTCATGAGTAGATCTACGTGTGTTTAGCCATTCTTCCACGAACATTTATGCCGCTGGTCACTGGTGTGGACTGTGACCTGTGTGGGTGTCACTTACGTAAAGACCGCATGCTGGCCAGGGTGGAAGTCAGTTTATGCTCTTGGGCAGGCAGACTGTTGCTAATGCTGGCCTTTTTAGCCACTGATGGTCGAAGTGGCCCTTGAAAATTGCTACCACCGTCAGGCCCGCGGGGACAAGCGATAGTTGATCGCGAGGAAGGAATTGACAAACTGACACTGTTCATCGTGTAGTCTACCGTTCACTCACCATTTCCAAAGCATCGAAATGAAAGGCGGGATCTCGTTGAATTCGCCGCCGGCCGGCTTATACCGTTTCGATCGTGAATCGATTCATGCACTGGCCTGCACTGGTCTTCCTCGACCATTTCGCCAAACTGCTACTCTAGTATAGTATCAGTTTGCATGAAAGAACTCGTGTTGGGAATGACCTCCGCGATTTTTCTCATCTTCGAAGTTTCATCCCACCACGAAGGACACTGCAATCGAGATGTCCTCGTCCTATTTTTATCTAGCCGAACGTCGATCGATTGGGTCGACCGGTGTAGTTTGTGGACCAAGATGGCCGGGTTTGATATCACTCGGCCAGTGCAGCCTCGAGCGATCGCGATCGGCCTTCTCGAACTCGGTGAAAACTTCACGCTATACTTTTGAGCAACCAGGAGCTGTTGAAGTTTCACACTGTCGCAGTTGCCGAGTCGAGCTTCTTCCGAGGCACGTCGGCAATACTTACCAAGACCCTCGGGAATCTGACGGGAAAAAAGCATGCTACAGCGGACGGCTGGAGGCAGCCGCTTCGGCCATCTTGCGGTCTGCTGCTTCCTGCCGTTGCTGGCGCTAAGCGTGGCTTTACATGCCTCTTTCGTTGCAGCTTCGAGCTCGAGCTCAGAGTCAGTCTCAGACGACGTGTCCCCTCTCACGACCACTCCTTCCCCTTCTCCTCCTCCGACTTCACCGAGTGCTCCGGAACAGCCACCAGTACGAATAGTCCTTCTCCCTGGACCTCCAGGGCCAGTCGGTCTGGCTGGAGTGCCCGGCCCAAACGGAGAAGCGGGTGCGCCTGGCGACGTTGGACTGCTTGGAGAGACGGGAGAACGCGGAGACGAAGGTCTCAAAGGTGCCGCGGGACTACCAGGAGAAAGGGGAGATGTTGGGGAGACCGGGGTGAACGGTGTACTTGGTGTGTGCCCAACAGGCGGAGACTTCCCAAGTAAGTGGGCCGGCTGGCTTTGTGCAGCTATCGTCGGAAACACGCAGGCTAGTAAAACAGGCAGGCTAGAAAGATGTCGGCTCGACCAGGCAACAACTTTGTCTGACTGCTGCACTTTCCAATTGAAAGTCAACGAAATTTTTAAACAACAGACAAGCGCGTTTAGCATGCCGTTCATGGCAGATTTTCAAGACAAAATATTGACCACAAACCCGTTTGTCAGTAGAATGTGAAGTTTGTTTTGATGCTAAACATCAAGCACAATCGATCACCACTACTGAATCGAACCGCAAAGGAGTAGCTTCGGTGGAGGGCGAGAGGAAGCGGGGGAGAGAGGGAGAGAGAGAGAGAGAGAGAGAGAGAGACAGACAGACAGACGGACAGGCAGGACTGACAGACGGACAAGGGGACGGACGGACGAGCGAGTAGGCAGGAAGACTGACCGACAGGCATACAAATATATATATATATATATATGCATATACGTGTACATAGAGACAAAACAGACAGACAGGCAGACATAAGCATTGCGAACGTGTGACTTGAAGGCACTCTACGCAGAATAGCACTCATCAGTGGTGATGACATAGCACGCTGAAACGCCTTGAATAAAAATATCTTCAAATTTGATTCTGCCGAGTCACTGGAAATGTGTAAATCATGTTGACAGACATGCGGAAAGACAGTGGGGCGGTCTTCCGCTCACAAATGTGTGATTATTCTCTTTCCCATCTTTTTTACAGTTCCATGTAAATGAAAAGAAGAGGACTGAGCGAAATCGGATGAGAGTATGGACTTCAAGAATGAAGGGAATACTGTGTGTAGACGCTATCTTTCTGCCTTTGTTAGAGCTATGTTCCCCATGGAAAGGATCTTTAGCTATGGATCTTCATTCTTACCATCTTGATCTTCACATTGTATGTTTTCTCTCCACCCATCCCTCTCACTGAAATGATGGATGTCTGCTTCTTTGTCTATCAAATTCAAACATAAAAAAACTGAACTGGTGTGTAAGCAGGTTGTCATTTACCGTGTTGCTCGGTATGGTCAAAGTCTTGAAGGGTTTCACATCAAACCTGAAGAAAAAAAATGCTCTGCGCACGCATTCTGGTAAGGCTAGGACTTTCAGCCTTCTCCCCCCTCTCTGTCCCCTCTCTGGCTTTCTCTGCCCCTTCCCCCTCTTTCTCTGCACTCCCTCATACAAATCAACCTTCCCTAATTTACTGCTCAAGCAGAAAACGTTACGCACCACTAGTACTGGAGGTTTTAACATATTCATTTTGTGCATAGGATGTACACAAAAGCAGTATGCAACTGTTCTTCTTTCTTCTCATTCTAGAATGTATGATTTTTTCATTTGAGGTAACTAAAATTGGTCCGTTGCCAAGGAAGTTGCCAGAGAGCTTCTCCTGGCATAATTCAACTCTGGTTGGAGAGAAGTCATCTTGCTCATTGCCTTAAAACCTTCAACACCAGCTCGAGTCATACCAACGTGCCGGTGTCCTGTTTGAGAAAGGAACAATGCAAATATATGATGTAAATTTCATCCAAGAAAGAGGCTACTCTGTGGCCATTCGAATGTTGCTAACTTCAATCGACTGTGGTGGTGGGAGGGGGGGGGGGTGAACTTGAAAGGGGTTTCATAGTTCTAGAAGGAGGATTAGTGGACACTGCTAAGTTTCACACTTTGAGGATTATAGTCTTTACTGCAGAAAGCCTAGTGATGATTGTCTCGTTTGTCTCTCATGCAAACGTACTTGATTCAAATTATATCGCCAACTGTGCTTTTGACTGAAGTTTTGCTGGGAGATCAGTCGTAGCTTACCTTTGCATGCATAGCGATGCACATCACGCACTGACCAGGCAGTGTAGGCTGCAAGAAGAAGAGTGACGTCGCCTGTGACGTGGCGGATGGCTCCATTGTGAAGTTTGTGGTGCGGAGCGCGTTGGCAAGGACAATTGCCTTGTCGGCACTGGCCTCCAGGGCACGGCCTGCCGAAATAATATTCCTTCAATAAACAAAAGGACTGACATTAATGAGAGAAACTTTATTGGCCAAAACGATCATAAGCTGTGAAATGTGCGCTCTCTTTAGCTTATCAAGGCTGAGTCCTGAAACTTCTCAAAACTTTAGCGTACATGATCAAAGTCAAACATCCGATAGGAGAGAGTCAAATATTCGACAGGAGAGAAGGTTCTTTATGAGCTAAAATTGATGTTGAAAATGCACAAGCACGTCTGACTCGTGTAACATTGTAAGAAGCACGTTGTGGCATTGTAAGAAGCACATTGTAGGATTGTAAGAAGCACATTGTAGCATTGTAAGAAGCACGTTGTGGCATTGTAAGAAGCACATTGTAGCATTGTAAGAAGCACATTGTAGCATTGTAAGAAGCACATTGTAGCATTGTAAGAAGCACAGTGTCAGTTTGTGGGTTTGATTTTACCCTTTTGCTGCTCTCTCTCTGTCTCTTTCTCTCTCTCTGTCTCGGTCTCTTTCTCTCTCTCTGTCTCTCTCTCTCACCAAAACGTGAACTGAGCTTACCCTTTTCGTCATCGCCTGGTTCTGGTAGGCAGCAGATCGTGGTATTCAACAACGCCTGGGATGCATTCAGGGCAGCTGAGGACAAGAAAGTTCACAGGTCGAGTGGCTGAAGACAAACCTAAACTGTTGAGTCGGGTATCCCAGTAAAACTACTGCCTGGACATAACTGAGTAAGACCGCCAGCTCTAGGGTGTTAAAACGCGTTTTCAAGATTGGGATTAACTGAGTTGCCATGTTTACTTGAAAGCGCCCACAATGTCTGAGAAGTTCGTCAAAAATTGTTGGCTTGCTTTGGCAGCCAATGAGAAGCAAATGAGGAGGAGGAGGAGAAGATTGTTGTAAACCTGAAGAAATGGAATGTACTCCAGAAGCATGTTAAAACTACCATCTCATACGGCGCATAACAGTTGTTTCTCAGTGTGTACTTGCGCGCGTGCATCAACGCACGCTGCCACATACAACCTGTTATTAACTTATTTCTTCTATGCTACCGCAAACCTCTATGCTAAGAAAGGTTGGTTCATTGTCACCCAAACTGCGTGGACCTTCAGCAGAGTTTAAATGTTGGTCACAGGGACGCCCTCTTCTGCTCTACTTGTGGTAGTCGTAACTATGGATGAGCTCTACCGGGCTTGAAGAGCGAGTAGGTTATGACATACGTACTCTCGTTGATTGTAGTAGCAGGTATGTAAGTGCCGCTGCTGCTGCTGGTGGGGGTGCTGGTTGCCAGGGACATAGCAGGTCCACTGCGCTAAGGTTTCCTCTGGCCGGCTTAACGTCATGAAGGTCTCGCGAGTCTTTCTGCCGGGTCAACTTGACCACCCAGCAGTACTTGCTGATGGCGATGTTGGCATGCAAGCGAGCTACATGTACAAACTGAGAATACCAGTTACTCCCGCAAGATAAAAAGAAAACAAAAAGAAAAAGAAACTATCAACGCCCCCTCCACCCTCCCCCCGTGCCGCCCCAGTGCGCGCATTCACGTGCCAACAGACAGCCTCCAGGGAGAGAAAGCACTGTCCCCCTCACCTGCAATCACCTTAATGGGCTGATGTACAGTGACTCGTGACTGGTGATAGCGCGCGTTTCTGACGGTCGGACCGGTTCAACTTTCAGACCATTTCCGGCTATTGTCGACAGCGAGGAGGCACGCTGCTCACCTGGTCAGTGCGTTGTTTTTAGGGTCCAATATCTAGCGGTAGGCTGACAAGAATAATAAAGATATATGCGCTCCCGTTCGGGCAAAGACTCGGTATCCGCCAAACGATGCTACGCTGCAGGTGTACCCGCCAACCAGCGTCGCCACTAAGAGCCAATAAGAGCGGCAAGCCCTGACACACTTAGTAGACCCGCCTTGTTTTGTTGACAGCGATCAGTCGCTTATCGCGATCTTATGGCAGGCGCCTGACGATGACAAGAAGACCAAATCCTGCCCGCGCTCAGGGTAGGATCATGCCGGTCGACGTCAGCTGGCTACGTTGACCACATTACCATTGCAACGTATGGCCGGTGCACAGAGTCATGGTTGCAACATAAGGTCGGTCACAGAG
Organism: Clathrina lutea; assembly: GCA_028571005.1. Lineage (NCBI taxonomy): Eukaryota > Metazoa > Porifera > Calcarea > Clathrinida > Clathrinidae > Clathrina > Clathrina lutea. Next base: position 3,499 of record JAOWAR010226602.1, on the reverse strand, counting down.
TCATATGGACGCAGCCCAGTTGGACGCAGGATGACTTGATTTCGGTGGAATGTGCACCTCGACCTCGTATTGCATCCACTCGCGCCCCACGTAGAGTTACCGGTTGCCTTCCTGAGTAAGAAGCCCTAAATCAGGCGGTCATCCATCAATTTCTTTTCGGTGAAGAAAATGTATTGGGCGAGGTGCGAGGCGTCGCGGCAAGTTGGAAACCTAACGTACCAAAGCTCCTTCAGCCACCATGTCTTCTTGTTAGCCTTTCAAGTCTCTCCCTGCATAAAGGACGCACGGCTGCCTGATCATCACGCGCTGTAGAACGGAACGGCGAGTTTTCCGTCCAAAGTTACGATGTCTTGGAGGAAAAGTTCCAAAAATGGTCTTGCTGGTTCTCTGTCGACATGTTTACGAGCAGCCGAAACCCCGGCACAACTCCGATCCCATCCTGAGGAATTCATTTAGTCGAAGCGGCCAGCTGCAGTAACTTTCAAAAAAGCATTCATGACAGCGCAGGACGATATACTAGACATTTGGCAGTGAGATTTAGGAGGGCATCGAAAGTCAGAAGTTAAGGAGCGTTGGACGTGGTGAAACCGCGGTATTTGTGATTCTCTGTCAGACGACCAAGTTCTCCCAAGCTCTCGTCTCTCTTGACTAAGGCTGAAGAAGGCTTGTACAAAAGCCGAATTTTAAAATAATCGGGATCCTGAAGTTTCTCCATGTCCTATGTTTGCCCTGCTAGAGCCTCTAAAAAAACTTTCATTCTCTGTTGCCCGAATGCGGTGAGGAGAAAGAAAGGCCTCCAAACTTTTTGAAACGGAAATCAATCGTAACGCCTCAGGCAAGAAGCCTTCCACGTTCCGGCGTTGAAATTTGATCTGAATTTGAAAAGCATGACTTCGCGAACTCACCCAGTTAGTCCAAGGTCAACGGTATATGGCTAGCTACGAATCTGCGAATCTATATCGACAGTAACTGCACCCATCCTCTGTTTTACCAGGGGGTAGATCGACTAGCTTTTACTACCGTTACAACCCAACAGCCGTGATGGCCAAGACCGTTTACAGAGCTTGGCCCAACAACGGAATGAAGGAAGCTTGTCAAAGTCACGTATCAGCACCCGCATCACCAGTCTCTTTCAAGATCGGCTCTCGAGCATTTGTGAAAGTATTGACTGCACCGATCGGTGTGTGTAGGTTGAAGGTGGTCGCAGCGCCGGTAGCAACCGACACCCTGACCCACCGGTACACGAAGGCTCTGATAGGGTTTAGACACTTCTCTGGTTCGCGCCGGTTACGTTCCTTGGCCACTATCCACGCCCAGCTGGTGTTGACCGTGCTGCTCTTAAAATGCTAGGCTTTGAGGTTCTCCTAGCTCAAATGAGAAGTTACTTGACTAAGCAACCTAGCGCTGTCTGTGAAGCGAAGACGACCGACTTGTACGGGAAACCAACGAGGAAGGACTACAGTCGACAAGACTGTGATTGATTGTTGGGCTGAAGCCGAAGGAAGACTAAACTTCTGCGGAGCAAAGATGCATCCTTCCGTCGTGTTTACAATCGTGCTTTTCCTCGCCGTTGTGCTGCCCAGTACTCAACGCGTCGTGCATGGAAGAAGCACGTCTGGTTCGAGAATGTCGAGATCTGTAGCATCGGCATCATCGTCGTCTACACGTTTGTCATCGTTCTCATCCTCCTCGTCATCCTCGTTATTGTTCTCCTCTGCCTCAAGCAATAATGGAGATAGCTCCACAACGGAACGTCCAGGAATCACTCCAGGCACCGGAGGCAGTGGAGGCAATAGCGGTGGTCTCCTGCCTGTTGGACCTCAACAAATTGGTCCCGGTGATAGACGGGATCGTGGTGGTGGCTCCCCTACAGGACGTCCGAGAAGGGGTCATGGACCAGCCAGACCTGCTGCAGTGACAGGTGCATTCGCTCCGGAGAGGCCATTCAAGTCTGTCACCGGTCAAGAGCTGCCCGTAGTTACCGAGGGTATCCGAACGCAACCGACTAGACCCAAACCAGTCGTAGAGCCACCAACCAGACATGAACTACCCTCACATTCAGAGTTTGATGCGCCAACGGAGGTCGTGGCAGGGAGGAGAGCAGTAAATGTTCTGGCGACTGAAGTTCCGGGCCAGCCATCAGCTGAACAGGAATCCAACTATCCTACAAGGCCTGAAGTCTTTGAGACGATACAGCCGCTAGACAAAGACGGTCCAGTATCGCCTGACAATGACCCGCCACGGCTGACGGAGGCCCCGACAGAGATTCCTACCATCCTGGACAAGGATGGCCCTGTTCTGCCTCGCCTGGAGCCGGGCCAAAGTGGCGGACAGGGTTTGAGATTTGAGCCCCTTCGAACAAGCTCGCCACCACGCCTCATAGCCACCACAGTACATGACAAAGATGGGCCAGGACAAGTGGAGGCTGAGGCACCACAGCGCTGAACAATGCACCTTCCACTGGCAAAAGAATCCTATTGTCAACTCTCACCATAATTTGAGTTTCTCGTTCTGCATTCTCCGTACATCACGTGAATAGGGCACATCAGCAGGATTTGACTAAAATTTGCAGGGTGCATTCAATTCAAAGTTGAAACATTTCCACGTAGATTGATTTATGTTCCACGGGGCATGCCCCAAAGGCTTGATCCAAAAGTGAGAAAAATTAGAGCTGACTCGTCAAAACCTTCCTTGACTTGCTGACAACGACTCGCTGCAATGAAACAGATCGTACGTTTTTCCTACCGGGAACCCGGAGAATCACTAGAGCTACAGTGCCAATTATGGCTAACAGCAGTGCAGGATGTGCGTCTCAGCAGCTGTCTGCCATTCCAGTTTCACTTTTTTTCACACATAATCCTGTGTCTCACCCGCTTCTGTTTTGGTTTACACCTGTCATTAAGGCCATGCAATACCAGTTCAAGCCTCGATCACCAGTCACTCTTCCCTCTTCAGTTAGAAGTATGTTGATCACTCTTATCTTTTTCCTTTGGAGATGTTGATGGTGCAGAGCACCGAAACGTTTTTCAATCCAATGAGATCTTATTCCTAGTGTCACCGGTAGTGTCTTATGTTAACGTCTGTATAAGGATAATGAAATTCATTATAGCGATTATTACTTAAAAATGCTTATGCCTGCAGCATGGATGCCAATCCAGAGGCTTTCATCATGACTTGGTTGAAACGTTATTCCAAAACAATTCTGGTTCTGTGCGTAGGTGACTCAACACGCATGCTCAGCGATATAACTTATCAAGAAAGGGAAGATTGAGACAGTATTGAAAGAACGTTTCACCCACTGGGCTTCTTCAGCTTTAACACAAAACAGAGAAAGAAACCAGAATATATGGACAAAAAAACAGGAAGACAATTGGTGCAAAAACACAAAGGTATAAACAGTGGTAGGTGTAGCCAAAGCTGGTGCTGGAGGGTAGGTGGAATAGCACACCTGACTTTGGGACCTGAACAGGAAAAAAACAAAATGAGATATAATAATAAT
>JAOWAR010226491.1:0-14310 GCA_028571005.1 Clathrina lutea | reverse complement strand
ACAATGCCCTGATTGGATAGGGTTAACCAAGGGTCTCTTTCCAGGCTGTCTTAGAAGACATACTACATGATCATGATGATAGTCATAATGAAGGACAACCAAGCCCTGCATAAGAAACATGTTAATGTGAACGTAACCATGCCAACTTCCAAAAAAGAAAGACCACTTTCGTCTTGTGTTGTTTGAGGAAGAAAAATACACAGGCACGTGCTTGTTTGTGTATGTGTTTGTCTGATTATTGTTGTAAAAGCATAGCTATACTTGTTGTTAACATGTCAGCATGGAAAAAAAGTTACAAGAGCAGCAGATATGATGGACCACTTCGTCAGTTGAGGTGCAGCATCCGAACGTACACAATCCTTTGTGAAACCTTGACATTTCTATTCCCACCTGTTTTGGGGATCTCAAGATAGGATAGGGTACTAACGTGTGCGTGTTTGTTCTTATGTGTATGTGTGTGCTCGCACGTGCGTGTGTGTGCATGCGTGTGTGCAGGTGTGTGCGCATGCGTGTGTGCGCGTGTGCTCGTGCATGCATGCGTGCGTGTGTCAGTGCGTGCATGCGTGCGTGTGTCAGCGCGTGCGTGCATGAGGAGCTTTGATGGGGGTTCACTGCTCCTTCCAGGAAATGGAACAAAGCAATGTCCGCTTCTCGTCCTCCCGCTAAGAGCCGTAGGTTTACCGCTTTTGAGGACCAGGTACCTGGGCCAAGTCGATGAGGCATCGGTGTCACCTGACAGTCACTACGCAACGACAATCTGGTTGCGGGTGTTTGAGTCGTTCTCCGAGGAGACGGGCAGAGTCTTTGACTTTCAAGTTTGTTGTCCTAATCAGTTGGACAATTTTCTCAGTCTTTTCTACATTGGCCTCCGCAGCAAACATTTCAAATAGTACAGGATCGCGTTCTCTTTGCGCACAAGGCGGCTGTTCCGGCATTTGGTGTGCACCCTGCATCGAGAAATGTGTAGTAATTTCAGGAATTCCGCATTCAAGCCGTCAAACTCCACTCTTGGCGGTGTTTTGAAGTTGAAGATGGCGAGAGCAGACGAGCTTTCAGTCGATCACAGAGCCTAAAAACCAACCATGGGCCTATCGAAAAACAAGATGAATCTTTGGCAGCCACCCTTGATGGAGAGCCTCTACCCGCTTACCCATTTTTTCCAGGGAGAAGGACGTCAGTGAAGTTCCTAGCGACGGACCCTCAGTGAAAACGGCTAAGGAAATTGTGCCCTCTGAATCTGGGTGTGGTGCTCAATGATGTCGAACGTTGCCCTGAAATCCAGGAGCACCGCCTTCAACGTCACTTTCACCAACCGTACGAAAGTGGTCGTCCTTAGAACTCAATTAACGCTGACAATTGCATGCCGTGATGACTTTCCCCTTCCCCCCAAAAGGGAGAGAATTAGCGGTTCGGATAATTCTCTCCCACAGACCAGAACAAGAAAAGGATATTGGTGATCATTCTTTTAATTGAAAAATTTTTGATTGCCCGTTAATAGCTCCTTGGTGTTTGTGTGTGTTGAAATGAAAAAAAAAAAAAATTCTCTGGGTGGTTAAATAAGATTAGGTAGAAATAGGTGAAACTAGGTGGATTGTTCATAGCTGGATGTAGGTTCATGACAAAAGTAGTTATATGTAATTTAAGTGTGTATGTAATAGTTGATGCCACTGCACAGGCAATTTCCTGTGGCTTGGGTGCATGAAGGTGTGAATTGAAGCAACCGTTGACCCCTTCTTGCCATGATGAGTGTGCTAAGGACAAGTACAACTAAGGAGGCAGCTTGGGTGTTACTTCATTGACATTAATCAGCAAGAGCAAATTTGTTAAAGATCAACTGGTTGCCATGTAAAAGGGGATTTTTTCTTTGTCCTCGACACACTTTTAGTTTGATGTTTGGTCTAGAACCTCTTTGCTGAAAAAGACGACAGAGAGAGTTCACTCGCTCTTTTACAAGACCCTTCTTCATACTAGATGGATTCACAACTTTCAAGTTTGATGCCTGGCAACCACCTTTCAAAACTTTTGCTCTCAACATCCTGGACATTTTCGGTGTTCCGATGATGGCACCCTTTGCAATTAATTTCAGATAAGTTCGAACCTACACCGCCAATTGTAAGGAAGTAATTAGGGTCAGTCATTGCGCTGAGAGATCAATCTAGGAAACAGGAGTAAGAAGAACATCACTAGATTTCTGTGCGCGGTAAATCTTCCATTCAAATGACAACTAAAACAATCTTGTGGTCAAATCACATTCAGCATGACCTTGTTAGGTACTATTCTTGAAATTTACTCCAAGCATGTTACAAGGAAGACAATATTCTGTGCATTTGGGTCACAGCAGAAAGGCTCCGAAATACGTGTGGGCTCTCCCTGGCCAAACAGTTCGGGTGTGACTAGGGTTGTTCGCTAACCGCACCGTAATACCCTCGCCTTGGCTGATGTGAAACGCGCCGCCAGTCCATGTCGTATGGGAACCGCCGTTTCTTACTCCAGAGACCATCAGCCTCCGTCCATTGACGTAGACGAAATGCCGGACTGCCTGGCCCGACTGTAAGTTCCAGACTGCAGCATAGATAAAGTACAATCCAGTCCTTGGAACAATGAGGCGGCCGTTGCTGTAGCTGAATCCTCCATCGAGATGGCCATCATTGGGGTTCCAAAACGTCACATCACCTGATGAAACATACACCCACACATAAGCATATGCACATAGAACCACATGTATTCACGATTGCATACACACATGTAAATTTCTATACATGTATGTAGACAAACACACCAAGAAAGAAGAGAGAGAGTAATAAACACCAAAATCTAGAGATTTCAAAGGCAAGTTCGAAACATATTTTTCTGCCATTGCCATCTGAACGAGCTTCTATAGAAGAAAAATACCTAAAGTTATTCCCATTCTGTCATGCATGATCAGTTTTTGATTCCAACGGAAGGGTTCCAAGTAAACATTCCGCACAATACAGTTGTGTAGTTGTTTTCGCTGTTCATCATGGGGTCATTCCCAAGATGATAGGCAATATAGGGGCTCCTATATTGACATCCAGAACCTGCTGACGGTAGCAGCCAGGGTATACTGAAAGGCTGTCAAGTATGGTGTGATTGAGCGTTCGAGCTACCTGAAAGAGCTTTCAGGAGAGAGGTCTTGGCAGACTTCAAATGGGTTCATACGTAAACTGTCATGGTCGGCTGCAGTGTTACACTCTGCATGTGGCTCAAACGGACCTTTATGGCCAGATTGATCAATGCTCTAACAAAGGAGAGGCCCTGTTCGTAAAGCTGCTCCCATTAAAATTCAGGTTACCCCAACCCTTGGGCACTAGAAGAAAGGGGTAATTTCACCACTGGCTCAGAACATTATTTCTAAGCTGAATAAGTAAAATCGCTCAACACAGTAAATGGGATGATTGTTAGCAAGAAAGATGTTTCAGCGACCTTAAAATTCACCCATCCTCTTTTTTTAATTTCACAGGTACCTTTTTAAAAAGATTTGCCCATACTGTTTGACATTTCACCCGTACCTTTTGTCAAATTTCACCCGTACTTACCAAGACCCTGAACTGTAGTGACGGCGTTTGTGTTTCCGTTCAGATGAGCCGAAGGGCGTGGACTGTTCCTGGCAATTCCTGCCTCGAGAGCTAATTCAGAAACAGAAACAGAAACAGAGAGAGGGGGACAGAGAGAGAGAGAGGGAGGGAGAGAGAAAGAGACAGAGAGAGAGACAGAGAGAGAGAGAGAGAGAGAGAAAGAGAGAGAGAGAGAGGGAAAGAGTGAGGGAGAGAGCGATAGAGAACGAGTGTCGTAGCACACACCTGGAGATGATATTATATTTCGACTGAGAGAATTTTTATGAAACATTGAGACAGTGTGTAATGCTTATCATCTCCCCATGATCCTTTATCAATAATCGAACATTGCAAGACATCCACGGAAAGCTTAGCTGAACAGGTAATTTTCTAAGCTTGTACACACAGCAAGCCTGTCACAGAAGGAAATGTCTCAGCTGCATGCCGCACCGAGTATACTAGTTTTCGGTGTCGCAACGCAATGAAAAATTATATTTTAGTTAATGGTGATTCTTGATTCATGTAAAAAAGAGGTGTCCACTCTTCTAGAGCAGCCAGTTTACCTTCTACTCGTCTTTGGAGGGCATCGACGGCTGCGTCGGAGACAAGGTTCTGAAAAACGCACAAGCCGTTTCTGCACTGCCTGTAGCCCACTGGGCACTGTGTACAAGGTGTTCCGGTGGCGTACGGCCGTTGAAGAACGAAATTCCCTCCAGGCCCTTGAACGGCAACATTTCCCGCAGGCGCGTACTGGCAGAAGATCAGCCAGGCGGCTGAGTTGGATTGCAGTGGGTTGTTTGTCAGCGATGCACAGCGGTGCATGCCACAGCCAACCACGTCGGTGCCAGCCCATACCATCTAAACAAAGGCAATGCTTTCTTAGTGGCAAAGGGCTGCTTCCGGCTGTATGCCATCAGACAGAAATATTATTAAACTCCAGCTGCAATGCTTTCTCCGATATCTTTCAAAATTTCGCCGGTTTTGAACAATGGACACTGACGAGATCTAAAACGGAAACTAGGGAGTGGAAGATCCTTTAAGCACTGTGCTACGTCAAAGCCGCGGCAAATGAAACAAAGGACCTTTGACACAGAATTTCCATGTAGCTAGCCTAAGCCAAGGGAATACAACATACTGAAAAAACCTGTTGTCTTTTCCTAACTGGCAGTAAACTGACGTTCAGGCAAAAACCTCCTCCTGCTAACGGACAGCGTGTACTATTTGATGATGCATTGTCACACTCGTTCTTACCTGGGTGTAATGCTGACATTGTTGGCCTGGCGCGCATGTGTTAGCCTGGTAGTTGTAGGACGTGCGCTCCTCCCAGTAGAAACGCATACTAGCATCAATAGCCACGTTTCCATCTGGACTGGTATGAGTGTACAGGTTCTCGCCAGTGCTCCGAGCGACCCCACCAAGCGCCTGGTACTCCTGAGCTCGTACAGCTGCGACAGAATGAGCGAATGAACAGCGCTGTGCGTAGCGTTGAGCGACTATGGCAAGGTTTTCATCCCATCGCTGAAGAAGGAAAAGAGACCAGTAGCGAAATCTCAGAAAGGACTTCGAATCAACACAACTTTCTCAAGCAATCCGCTGCCAGCATGTCTCAATCCGGAACTTAGGTTTTGCCAGGTAGGTTTCTGGTCGCGATAATTAATGTTCCACTTTGCGCTTTTGGCTGGCTTTGGACGACGATGGACCGGCGGCCCTTGACGCGGAGTGCTTTTATACATGTGCAAATTTAGACATGAGCCCTTCATATTTTATAAGAGTTTCGGCCACGATCTTCAACGTTCGCCGGCGATCAGTTTCAAAATTGAACCGAAAGGTGCAGAAAATGATCAGCCCCGTCATGGCTATTATTATTATACTCAATTCCTACAATAGCAAGATTCATGAAGAAGGATGTTAAATAATAAAGGATCAGAGCAGGCTCACAACGCTGGCACTCTGCAGAAACGTGTTTCCCGTTGATCGCCTCTCACTCACCATTTCACGCATGTTTGCGGCAGGGGGCTGCACCTGACTACGTCGCAAGTTGTGCAGATTTAGCAGGTTGGTCTTCTGCTGCTGCGTAAGAGCCCCATACCCTCCTGCTGGGATACATGCTGCACTCAGCAGCCACAGGGCAAGCCCTGCGCTCAGTCTAGCCACGCCAGCCATAGTCTCGCTCCGCCAAACTACACACCAGACTATATAATATCTTGGCTTGCAGCAGGCAGACTGACAGAATAACCAAACTCAACGACCCTCCGTGGACAGGTCTACTAGTAACCAGTTTGGATTTCGGCGTCTTGTCCCGTTGGATTCCCGGCACAGAATGAAGACGCTGTTCCTTTCGTAAATTGTTCCACTTTAAACCTATCGCATCAGCACAAATCCAAGAGGCGGTACACAATCGGGCACCCACGACGATAAAGAATTCAGAACGATCCACTGACATGAACACTTTACCACTCCTTCAACTCAAGGAGGCGTAAAGGTATTGTTTAGCTGTACGTAATGTGGACATACTCGCATTAGTTATGTTGCGTCCACGGCACACCTTGGGCAGGGCCAGCTCATTCGGCAATTTCGAAGCAACTTATTCAGCATGTTCAGCGTCAGAAGCGAACGTGACCAACAAACGTCGCCCGCTTCGGGGTCTGCAGCCAAACGCGTTGTGTTTCGCATTCAGATGAATAGGCCTTCGACAAACGTTTTCTTTGAAATTGCGGACTTCACGGAGTCGAACAAAAGGACGAGGGAAACGGCTACACATTCCAGCGTTATGTGAGTGTCTGGCGAAAATGCCAACTCAATGTGAATGCTTCGTAAGCTGGTTTTGTTATTGGATTGCATCTGTATGGTTCAAGATGTTGTGATGGCAAAATAACTCCATATTATGCCTCCATTCATGTCTCTGTCTGCCCTTTGCCCTGGAGGGTTTTTTTTTGCCAGGTTGAAGGTTATGGCACTTAGGTCTCTTTGCAGGCTGGGATCAATCGTAAATTAGATGTCACCGAGAGCTGGCCAAGACGTCAGCCGACCCCACCCCGTCCCCTACGGGCAAATGACAAAGAGTTCATCTGAAATCTGATAGCCCAGAGGCTTAGTAGCAAACCATAGCCAAGTGTTGCTCTAAAACGTCCATCGGCCAGAACCAAGGGCGGAAATATGTTTTGCTCCCCCGCTTTCGCTGATCGACGTCTCTATTTGAGAGCACTGGTCAGCTGTAACCACACGCTCGTGTCAAGTTCGATCAAAGTATCTCTGAGATTTTAGAGAATAACAGAAAGGAGAAATTGTCTAGAGAGTCATATTGAAATGTTTTGAAGGTGAAAAAATGGGATTGTCCATGAAACTACTCCACTCATAATATTCTGGACAGGATGGAATGTATAATAGTTGAGCAAGAAACTGAAAATACAAGAAAAAGAAAACGAGCACAAGACCCGCATGCCGTCACTGGGGATGTTTAAGACTGCGAGTTCAGTTTTAAGGCACAGCTGCTCGTTCGAAGGCACAGCTGCACGTTCAGTTTAAGACACAGCTGCGCCTTCAGTTTAAGGCACAGGTTTGGCTTGGAAATGATTCGCTCACACCAGAAATGCTCCAAAGTACGTGTGGGCGCCTCCCGGCCAAATGACACGCTGGACAGTTCCCCGGCTGACCAGTCGTATTGTCAGATGGTCACCTGCATTAAGCTGAAAGACCCCACCGGCCCATGTCGTCTGCGACTGGCCGTCACTCGCTCCGCCGACGACCAAGCGGCGACCCTGAGCGTAGATAAAATGGCGCACGCCACCCGGTTGATAGTTCCACATTTGGGCGTAGACAAAGTAACGCCCGGTCTGCGGCACGCGAAGTCCGCCAAGTTGGCTGTTGTACGTGAAGCCTCCCGACAGGTGACTCCTTCCGGCAGCCGGATTCCAAAATTTCAGGTCGGCTGTGGCATAAGAAAAGTGCAAGCCTATTGAGAGAGGACTCCCTTCATTTCGTCAGACTTAACGTCTGTATATAGACCGGCCTAATACTTGCATATCAAATTTTCACAACCTTGGTTACAGACAGACACATTAAAGTCTTACAGGCATCGTTGACTGTAACCAGGCTGCTCGTTCCCCCGTCCAAGTGTGCAGATGGGCGAGCCGCTTGTAGCACATTGAGACGACCTTCAGCAACTGACAACCGACACGAAATGCACCAGGAACTGACATTCCAACAGCTAGACACTTTTGCCTTGGCATTCGTTATGCAATGCTATACATGAACGTATTTATCGTCAACCGGACCCTTCAGTTTCTTGTATCGTGAATCCCAAGCTTTTGTATGAGAGGGTTTCTACTTACTGGCCAGGCGAGTCTCCAGGTTTGCCACTCTCTGATCTATCTGACAGCTGGTAGGAGGCGAACACAGCGCGAGGAGAAGCGCCACGAAAGGAACGTCGAAGACAACCTGCATTCTTTTCAGTGATACACGGTCCGGACCGGTTCACAAGTTCAACCTATCCAGTAATCGAGGACTTGAAATCGTGCGAACAGTCAAACGTCCAAGTCCGTGGTGTTCAGGTTCGAAATGGAACGTCAGATATGGTTCTCGCGTTCTTGTTTGATATCAGTACCCTTCTCGTCCAGCCAGTCCACGGCAATGCTGGACAAGGCCTGGTAACAGGCGCGGTGTGATGAGGAAGGGTGTGGTACGGCGGATCAGCCCAGGAAAAGGCGCCTGGAATCCCCACCCTCGCCTACATTCGTGATGAAAACATACTGCGCGTGGGGGATCCGCCACCCAAAACGAAACCACGCCACTCGGTCGTGCCTTCGGCTTACTCAAGGGTTCCGAAAGACAAAATCCAAGTGCCTCCTGCTAGTCGTATAAGGAGAACCACTTGACGACGCCTGGGGTCGCTCTGAAGCTTCGCATGACTACTTAGCGGGTTGGCTTCCCCTCCTCATTCGAAAGCTAGCGTGTGTACCTGCACTTGCACTCTTTGCCGGAAAGCATAGATCTCCCTTTATCATGACATCACCGCACTCCCTCGCTCTCCATAGTAAATATACCATTCGGCTGTACATGTGCAACATGCCGAACAATCCTTTCTACTAGATCAGCCGTTAATCAAGTCGGCAATGATTCGATAATCTAGACTGTGCGTGAATGAGGGCTCTTCTCCCCCGCACTGATGGTCACGCGGCATCATAAGTCAAGCGGGACGATTATGCAAGGAGGAACTTTGAACATGCTGCTTAATATACTGCTTGATACATAGAGCAACACCGCAATCTATTGATCCCACAAGCAGACCAGAAAAGAGAAAAGAGGGGGTCGTTGTGTTTCCTCTTTCTGTTGTAATTCTTGATCCTTCAGTAAACTTTAGTTGGAATCTCTCGATCAAATACCAGAACAGGCTAATTGACCCGGAAACCTTGTACACGAAAACATATCCGCAACAAGGCGTGGAGTGTGCAAAGCCACCAGTTAAAGCCACCAGACTCGTTTCAACGAACGTTCCAACAAGCAATGAAAGACTGCGCATTGATTGAACCACACTGGCCACAGTAGCCCCTTTGGTGCACAGCGAATATTGACCTCAAATTTGTTTAAGTCCTTATTCCAACTGCCATTCCGGTGACATGAACTCGATTATCAAAACGTCCATTCAACGGGCATGAATCTCTACTGCTTGACAAGCAGGTTAAATTTTGAAAGAGTCGTCTGCACTCCTGTTAACGTTTGACTACATGTAGCAGACTTGCTCGCAAGAAAAAAAAAACATTTACGATGCTTTTGGCATTGCTACAAAATTTGGGGATATTAGTCCTGTTTCGGTAATAGGAACCTCTCGCAATCGTACAATTGCTTCCGGTGAAACTAGTCTTTCAACATGTAGGGACACATGAAAACTCCTGCCGTTATTGTGGAGATGAGCATGGCTATAGACAGCTACATTGAGACGAAGCTTTGTGTGCTTCGAAGAGCAATTTCAAGAAAAGATCCTCGCCTTCCTTTGCCGAAGTCTCGACCAAGTTTTATACCTCTTAAATCACCAGTCCACACTCAAGTTTTATACCTCTTACATCACCAGTCCACGCTCAAGTTTTCTACCCCTTATATCACCAGTCCACGCTCGAGATCGCCGGCAGCGCGGTCTAGGCCGTATGAATCCCTGACCAAGTTTACAGCCGCTCGGTCAAAGATCAGATAGTTCAAAATCAACGAGGATCTTGCGAGGCAACGAAGACCTTGCTTTTTTCAGTGGCATCTCTAAGAAGCAATATATTTTCGTGCAAAGTTCGTTGTTCATCTTGCCATACAATGTCCCAAAAGTTTGAATTGGCGAAACTTAAACTACCGTCTGTTTAGCTCACAGACCCTTAAGCCGCCCGGCCGGACTTTTGGGCTGATTCGCGAATAAGTTCTGCGAAGAAGTTTAAGGCAGCTGATTGGTTTTCTGTTCTGAATGTTGTTCTGAATGTTGATCATGTTGATGTCATCACGCAAATCGATGTATCTAGCGCGGTGGACGATCGCGTCGACCATTTACCATGCCGCATGTGCAACGCATTTCAACGCTGTTCCATGGCATGCATGCAGGTCGAAGCGTAAGATGCCTAGGTTCTGATATCCAAATGCGAAACGGCGGCCCAACTTAGTCTGGACAGGACGGCCTAACTGGCACACCAGATAATGAAAACTAGAAAAATCGAATGGTTTGCATTTCTCTGCCCAAATCAGTAGCCAAGAACAATTGAAGCGCCGCACTTGGGTTGTACGAGTCGTGGAAAGTATAACACGAGTGCAACATGTGAACGAGTCGCGCTCCACGTTTACGACTGGCATAGACCGCTTTCCAATTTTCTTGTTTTCAAAGGCAGCGGAGGCCTCCACCATCGTCGTTGGCGAATAGCGGGCCAGGCTCGTTGCTGGTTGGCGGTGAAACTACTACTTCGTCCGTTGTTCACTTGAGCTTAATAGTAATATTCTGTCTAGTAGTGGACTGTACGTTTGTGAACAGGCGGTTGGTTGAAATATTCGGGCTGATTTTCGTCTTTCACTCTACACGCCAAGGCTTTGAACAGCTCAGACAAAGCGAAAGTTGACACTCTAAATGCCTTCTTCCTCTCCTAGTCTCCTTCCGCAAACTCCTCAGACCCTGTTCGCAAACTCTTCCCCCACCCCTCCCAACTTCAGCTCGTCTTTCCGAAAGAAAAGTGTCTTCTCCTGACGTCCACACTGCTCTTTCTGCGTTATACCCGAGAAAAGCTCCAGGTATTGACGGTCGGAAGAAAAATTAAAAGCCGCAGCACAAGCCATCTGCCACAGCCTCGCTATCAACCGGGGGAGGCTGCAACGACCTCGAAAATATGAAAAAAATTGCGCCATTTATAAGCGAGGGGGTAAGGATTTACCTTATACCTACCGGCTCTACCACTCTCTTCTGCTGCAAAGATCTTAGAATCCTTTGTTAACAAATTCATCTATCATCGAACAGCCTGCTGTCCCCCTTTTCAGTCCGGCTTTTGTCGTAGGTAGAATAGACCATTTTGGAAATAAAGATCTGGGTTCGAGGCGGGTCAAACCTCCGCGGTGGCTCGGGCCAAGATAGCCGTGCAGTCGACAGGCCGCGGTCAAACTAGATCGCTTTCGCTCTATGCGCACAAAGCTCAAGAATCTGCGGCATTCGTTTTCAGTTCGAGCTCTTCATCTTTTTCTCAAAGATGCCCACTGGAGATCACTGTTGTGTTTTTGAGGGCGCAAACAGGAGGTCAAAAAGAGCAGATATGTCCTTCATGGCTTCCCCGCTGACAAGTCGCTGCGGAAGCCGTGGGTGCATGCTATAATACGTGAAGTGGGAAAGAACTTGCCTATCACCAACAACACGGTTGTTTGCGGCGCCGACTTCCCCGATTCCTCTTTTTTTTGCCAGGCCTGCCTCCAAAGAAAACAGAGGGTAAGGAGGTGGTCGCCACTCCTCAGTGAAAGCCTTGTCGTTGATTCAGGAAGGACGCGATACTTACCGCTGTTCTCTTTTCGTCCTGCGGCGGGACCTACGCGTCCGTTTCTGGATGACCGCCGTAGCATGGGTGCTGTTCGTGCGCTGCAACACAAGGCCAAAAAGGAGAAGGTGCGAGCCCTCTATTTCTAAGGCTGTACTGATGGGTGCGCTTCAGATAGCTCGTGAGGGGCTTGGACGATCGCGGCTGCTGGAGAAGAAAGTTGAAAGCAAGGAGCAAGAAACGACGGATTTGAGGTCTCAACTGTTCCGCTTCGACAACATAAAGGACAACTCAGAGCAGCTGGAGTTTGTTGGCGTTCTTGGGAATTACATTTAGGTAGGAAATCCAGAGTGCGGCTTTGAATTCCGAGAGCGATGATGAGGACAGGCAGAGGTGTCCAGGCTGTGGAAGAGAGCCACACCTGTCCTAACAAGACCAGCTTCTTCTAAGATGCGCCTAAGGCTGGGCAGGTTGAAGAAGGAGCTTGGGTAAAGTTTCGGAGTATCCGAAGGAACTGTATCTAAGACATTCAATATGTGGATCGTTCTATTTGAGTTTTGCAAAATTGGGACGATTCCCATTTGAGTGGATCGAAATAGGTGTGTCAATGCCGAAGTCTTTTCAAACAACATACCCTGACAAGGCTGTCATTGTGGATGCAACTGACCTCCGGTGTGAAGAACCAAACTCTCTCTCTCTCTCTCTCTCTCTCTCTCTCTTCAGTCGCAACTTTACTCCCAATACAAATTTCACACCACCTTCAAGGGACTCGTGGGCATTGCGCCAAATGGCGCCTTCACGTCTGTCACCCACTTATATTCAGGATTGATCTGTGGTAGGGAGTTGGTGGCGAAGTTCGGTATACCACCGTTACGAGAGACTACTGTGTGGAAAGCAAGTGATAGCCGATTGAGGTTTTGACATTCAAGACCTGCTGGTGAAGCCAGACCTTCTTCTGAACATTCTCCTATTCAAGGAAAACAAGCCGTTGTGCCAAATGATGCTATTAAGCGTTAGAAAAGTGCGGCAGTCTATTCACATCGAGAAGGCTATCAATACAAGGGAAGTCCAGATATTACATCTAGACTGGGACATTCCTCTGTTAATGTTTGGGTGCACCAACCAAATTTGAATTGTATGTTGTTTTGTGACCAATTTCTTTGGGGCTTTGATCAAGGAGGTGTGAGGAAAGAGTTTTGTCTATATATGCTCATTGCTCACTGTACATAAAATAGCTTTGCTGGACAAGGTTGTCAAATAAAATGCTGCGCTAAACATAAACAGAAACCGAAAATGAAAAAAGGCAAGAAAAGCATGAAATCCCACAGCAGAGAACACTAGCGATTGCACAAATACGTCAAGTGAGGAGGTGTGAGAAAACAGTTTGGTCTACACATCCTCATTGCTGACTGTACAAAAAGTAGCTTTGTTTGCCACAGGAGAAGTTGTTGAATAAGATACTGTAAGGAAAGTGAAACAGAAAACTAAGAAAAAGAAAAAGAAGCTAGAAAAGTATGAAATCACACACCAGACACACTACTGATTGCACAAGTACGTCACGTCATGGCATTGCCGTTTGTTTCAATGAAAGAGGACAATCCTGCTCTCTTCTCTCTTCTACCAGGTCTTTCCTGACTTTGCCATTTGCTCCAGAATTGTCGAAAATGACACACGTGAGAAGTGTAGAGAATCAGAGCTCCAACCGTCCTTCGGAAACGGAGGCAACCAAGACGACGATGATACCGGAGTCTGCTTGTCCTTGCACAAACGTTTTGTCCTCGCAGCCCTGGGGACGAGCAAACAGACCATTGTTAACGACAATCTGTGACTGGCTGGTGGCAGACAATCGACGCTCGACCGACAAGTAAGCACACCTTACCTCTCAAACAATTCCGCTTCTTTCCAGTTATGTAGCCGCCATGCCGTAGCAGGAACTCTTTCAACTGATCGTTCTTCCAGAAGGCATCGGGAATGTCCCGGGACTCGGAAAGTTGGCAAGAAGAAGAAGAAGAAGAAAAGGTAAATAATGACGATGCCATGTCAACGACTGATCTTCGCGAGTCCTCTTGCCCCGTACCTCGTGCCCAGACCCTTATTTCGTAAGTGGTCTACTTGAGTAGATGGTCAGGGACATCGTCTGATAGAATAGAAGAGAAGAATTTGATAAGAGTGGAGGTGTGACGAGAAGAAACCGAAGAAAGAGAGTGAGGACCATAGCCGCAGGTTGACAAAATTTCTGTTGGAGGGCTGCGCTTGTAGAAAGGCTACACCATGTTTGGAGTGTATTATGAAGTGGGCCGGACAAAACTGCTGTACTGATTGCCAGAAGACTGCGAGGTGTAAAGTGAATACTGGACCGGAGGTGTCGAACATTTGCAAACATGTCTGCAGAGCGAGAGACTAGCAAGTCTCTATAAGGCACCCAAGAGTGTGGAAGAAAGGGTGAGGCCGAGATTCTTGTGAATCATCGAGTCGAGGATGGTGGAAAAGCATGCACACAGTCTTCAACGGCTGGAGCAAGGGCTTGTGAAGAGGAAAAGGCGCCAACATCCAACTGGAGCCATCGTTGTACATTGAATAATTAATGGCAATGGTAGGGTGATTGTACAGGTGTCATTGGCGAAGCAGTTTGAGAAGAAGAGACTATGGTCACGGAGTTGGTATAGAGAAGAAAGAGGGAAGAGAAATTTTTGAAAAACCTCGAAGCCGTGAAAAACCCGTAGCATTGTCGTACTCGATCCTGCGGCACCGATTCG
>JAOWAR010226380.1:0-14310 GCA_028571005.1 Clathrina lutea | reverse complement strand
TGGGGGGGGGGTGTGGTTGTGGGGGTTGGGGGGGGGGGGGGGGGGGGTGGCAGGGGGGGGGGAGGTAATCCTACCACATAGCAGCAAGCATAATGCGCAGAGCTGCGCAAGACTTCGTCATGGCTGCAACGAAGGACGCTCGTGCAGAGATTTCTTGAAGTCAGAGCTGGGCGGAGACGAACAGTCTGGCGAAACTGATGATGTCTTGGAAGGTCGTCCCTTTCTCATCTAGGGGCGGCTGCCTCCGGTAGGTCGATTTTATATCCTGACAGGGCTCTGTTTGTGCACAAAATGGTGTGTGTCAGCGCGCACCTCCGGGCTCGAACGCTGAGTGCGACCGATCGCACGTGTACTGAAGACGCTTGAGGTAACATTCCGCCGCGGAGAGGGCCGCTTTCAGCTCCAACAGTGTGGATGATTTTTCCCAACTGAACGATCAGTACAAACCCTCACAAGGTAACTTCGTATCATTTTCAGTCGCGCTTGTTTCCATAACTTAAAGAGATCGGCGCCTTCAAGAAGGGGCATGTCAAAGTTCACACTGATTCGTGTCAAAGCTCGCACTGATTCATGTCAAATCTCGCACTAATTCATGTCAAAGCTCGCATTGATTCGCGACTAGTGTTGTGAGGCTGGCCTCAAAGTTTACCACCCGCGATGAAGGCGCCTCCAAGGCTCCATGTAAAAGAAATTGGATTTGAAGAATCGTCGGCATGTCTTTCAGCAGGCGGTGGGCGAGAAGCATGCAAAGGGTGGCATGCAGTCGATCTCAGGGCTTTTGCGACTACTTGGAGAAGCGCACCTGGGAACGACATGGTGCCCGACACCTTCTTCGAACGCCAAGAGCCGAAAATCGGATTTGGATTTGGCAGCTTACCGCTCCGAAATGATCTTTTGTGTCTCGGATTTTGTCATTGAGCAAGGAGAGGAAGCTGACGTGGTAACGGCCACTGGCGTCACTGATAAATCTATAGGCAAGGATTGATAAGAGCAATCAGTAGCTGGGGCGGTCGGGGGACGGGAGAGTTTGCACGTTAGAACAGGTCTGAAGATGCACATTGTATTGTGTCGCCACCACTGGACCTTCAGTCAGCCCCCGCTCACTGATCTAACGTCTCGTGCGCATTCCGCAGGGGGGTCAGCAGGCTATACCACGCTGGACGCGGCGCTCAAGTGAGTAGTAAGGCCATGTTAGATTGCTGAACCATTGAAGTGAGATCACGGAGGTTTAGAGAATATGCGAATTCGAAAATGTGAAGGTGAGGGTTTGTAATGACCGTAACCAACCAATCGTTACGCCCTCTTTTGTGCATTCGTAAAAGGGCGCCTGATGAGTAAGATTTACATTCGTCCATTGTGTATCAACGCAGTCCACAGCCGGCTGGAAACTAATCGAGCAGAACCATCGTGCAGTTTCCTTACCTTAGACCTAAATTGGACTCAACGCGTTGCTCTCTTTGGACAGATAGATTCCCATAACCCAGAAGACAGCCCCGCACAGCCAGTTTACTATCTAAACTTGACTCCTGGGTAGTTGACGTATAAGCAGATACTCGGGACAACTAGAGGCTTGTCAGGCGTTTTATATTTTGTCCGTGGTCGGTTCGGGTTTGCGCAAGGCATTATTCTCCCACCCGCAGTTATATGAGCATTGCCATGAACCCGAACTCTGGAACCGTGAAATACTTTACGAAGGTTGGCATGAACCAAGGTAATAAAACTATAACGGCAAACTAGGCACGCCGATATTAATCGGTGAGAGGCATTCAGCAAAGTAGTATCTTCGTCAGCCAGGCCACCAGTGTAGTTACATTTCTGGAAGCGATGATGGCACAAATCCGTGTCGAAGTTAATATAATTATATCCACGTCAAGTGTGAAAAGACGGGTGGCAAAAATGTTATTGGTAGGATTTTTTCGGAGACGAAGCCATTGTCAGGTGGAATCGAATTAATCATGATTGCCCCATCGAGCTGCAGCAAATTGCAGGCGCGTACCGCGTTATCACTAAAATCTGCACACATCAAGCTTGTTTATCGAAAAGTTCACTGTGTCTACTTGAGGAGTTGACGTTTGTACAAAGTTTTAGTACCCACAGAGCGTGGTAGTGTTAGAGCATCTAAGTGTGAGAGCCGGGAAAGAGAGAGAGAGAGAGAGAGAGAGAGAGAGAGAGAGAGAAATTGCGACGAGAAGGCTAGGAAAGGTTGCAAGAGGTAAGAGAGTTCTGAAAAGAAGTGGAACATGCCGGTGAAAGTAGGAGGAGATTTGGAAGGGATGTACCTGCACTCCATGCAGGCCAGTCTTCCGCAGTAACAAGCCGTATCTACTCGATCAGTTCCCCGCTCAGTGCCTAAATGAGAAGGGGAAACCGTGAAGTCGTTGCCCTGACTCGAGATTTTTCTTTTCCATCATTTATGGTAAGGCTTTGATGATCAGTTATCACACAGCGACACACACTTTGCCATCATTCCGCCGGACATCGTTACGGTTACCTTGAAACTGTCAAACTAGCCCAGATCGAACGAAGGTGCAACTGGACGGCGTGAGAAAAGGTCGAGGTATTCGGAGTTTGAACCGTTAGTCAACCACTTTGTGGACCATAGGTGCTTCCTCCGGGCTCTCCAATTCATGGCTGTGCTCATACTTGTGCATGCGTTGAGACACTGAATCACGTTGAACCAACCTGCAGGCTTAGCAGTGGTATGCAGCGGTGACGTTGAGCGTCTTTTTGAAGATGGCGGTGATACGGCGCGGATCAAGCTGTGAGTTGGAGGCAAGCGCTAGCTAACCACCTCACCTTTGCCTCACAGCTTGTACATCGCCGCAACTGAGGTTTGTGGATTCTCCCGGGACTTTTCCCGAATGTTTGGCCGGGATTGTGAACCGCCCATGCTCCCGAATTCGAATGTTGATGATGGACTTTGATAGAAGCGAAAGCACTTAGGAGAAGAATGGTTTGGCATGCTACTCCATCAGCAGTTCCTAATAAAAGTTTTCGACGCTTTAACAGTCTTGGAACTTAGGCCAACCTTCTCGAAGTAACGGGCCAGGGTTTTTATATTTTCAATGTAAGGGGCACGAAAACCACTTTTCTTTTCGCTTCTCTCCGCTTTTTGCCTTTTTCCTTGTCAACTTTAGCTACTTCTAGTGAATTCACAGAGTAAGGAACACGAAGATCAAGTTCCTTTGCCGAGTCCCTCTCTTGTTCTTACAAGGAATTTTATCGCAGATTTACTTCCTGGAGTGGCCCGCTACTTCAACCAAGTTTGCCTAAGAACGGTTCTACCTCGTACAACGTGTCGTAGAGTGGCGCAGCTGCCTTTCTCCTAAGTTGATTTCTGCTACAGGTCAGGCAAATACAAGACCTGGTTGGGAAGCCCAAAGCTCGCGCTATGAACTGGTCGAGTCCAAAAGCCCTTGACGTCGTGTAGGCGCTGGGAGGAAAAATCGCGGGCTTGGGCCACGTTTGATTTCTCTCCTTCCTCTTCAGATCCAACGTCAACGTGTTTCAATCTTTCAATTATTTTCGATTTGTTTAGCACAGATCCGGAAAGAGATTCAGCTGCGTTAATCAGGAAAGGTGGTTTCAAACTCGAGACGTGCAGTTATCAAGAACAGGACAGAGGTGAAGTACAGGTTCTTGAATGAAGACATGAGATCTCCTCTTTCCAGTGATGTGGTGCTAAGCACCGAGAGGTTGTCACAATAAAATACTCAAAGTTCACTCTCAGTGTCTCCTCCTGATCCGTATTCAGTGACATGTACATCATGAGGATGATATCAAAAAGTGACGCCGCTCTCCTTAAGGAATCGCATTGGTCTAATTGAGGACAGATTTCTGAAGCCATCGCAAGAACTTAAATATTAGCGAATGCTTTGGAAAGTTGATCACAAGAAAATGAATCATCCGATCGCTGGTCAAAAAAGAAATCTTTTGAGTGAAGGACTCTCGTTCATGATAGTACAGCTCTCGAAGCCAAAGTGATATTGCCAGTACGAGTCACAAACTACGGAGCTAAACAGGGCAGAAACGCGGCTCTTCACACTGTCAATGTTTTACCAACATTCAGCCTTGGCTACTCTATGATGTCACCGATGCCTGATTAGCGCTGCAGCCTGTAGACTGGTAATTGGCCAAACCAAATTCAGATGAAGAAAAGCATCATCATATTTCCTGCTGATCAAGAGACTAAGGTTAAAGATCAGGCGTCATGTAAAATTCCTTAATTCAAAGACATCGGACGAAAGAAAGGCCAGAAGGCAATTCGGCCCTAATGACTGCAAGAGAGAAATGCAAAATTGCGCATGTCATTAAAGAAAAGAGAATGATGTCAGAAAGCTCGTAACTTCAAAAGGTTCATAGGCAGACTGCCAATCAGGTGAGTTAAGGATTTCCTTGTAGCCATCTTGTCCCCCAGTATTGGTGTTGACTCAACATAGCACAAGTCCAACAATGCCGTCTTCAACAAACTTCAGAGAAAGCCACACGGTTTGTCAAAAGGAGGTTGGCCTACTTAAATGGAAGCGGACCTGCCAGTGGTGGGCGGTCTGTCGCCTGGTCGGGAAGTCTGATATCTGAGCTGATCGGGATGTTCCCATTGGAGCAAAGAGCTTTCAGTGCTTGGATGTAATTTCTCAATTCTACAGCAAACCACCTCATGTGGCTCACATGCGACCTCAGACTGCTGAGCTTAAGAGTAGCACTAACTCCTGCAGCAAAGAATGCAACAAAGAAGAAGAAGAACATTTCTTGTTTGGTAATGATCTACACAACGCACATGTATCAAAAAGGACGAAATTATTTCTTTCAGAGCTGATTACAAGGTTAGAAAAAAAAAGCTTGGGAGTGAGAACAGTTGCCCCAAGATACTGATCCCAAAGCAAAAACAATTCATTGACAATCATGAGGTAGCGACGAAAAAGAGCTGAAACTCACTTTCCAATGGTCCTTTCAAAAGTGGGCCATCTTTCGTGAGCCTTGGATCTGAGTTCAATAGTCCTGAGCCAAGGCCTTCCTCAGGGGTGCAGAGATCTCTCAACTGCTGCACAGCTTGCAACTGATCTGAAATGTGATCCCTAAGCCTTCCCACCTCACGCCTGACTAGCTCGATACCAGATGCAGTCGGGTCAACTGGAGGTAGAGACGAAGAAAACCCCATTTCAGTGAAACAGAAGACCGCAGACAAATAAACACGATCACCGTGTCAACGAGTTGGTAGAGTTTGCTACATATGATAGACAAGAAAAATTCTACATGATCATCATGAAATTAAAGCTTCCCAGCAACATCAATATGGAGCAGTAGCTATTTCAATTCATAGGACCGGTAATGTCCTATTTCTTCAACTCGGTGTGGCAAAATTTAAATGCCTGTAATGAGCACGCTAAGAGATTTTGTTTGAAAATTAACAAGTCAATTATCTCACCTATTTCACAGCGGCCACCCGAGAAACCCCTCATACACATGCAAAATGAGCCTCTCTCAGTGTTCGAATTGCGGCACGTACCGCCGTTCAAACAATGGGGCATGCGCAGCCTGCACGGATCCAGGTCTGACAGAAGCATTGGACAAGAATACACAAAACGTTTAGCATCAAACGATTTGAAAACTCTCAAAGCACATGCTTTATCACCCTTCAAAGTTGCCAAAAGCAATCCCATGTTTGGCGCTCTCGACCATGGATGAATTATCAACGTACAGCCTGCGTCATAGAAATTCACCGAAAGCAGCGACTTAGAATCCACAATTACACGTGTTCGATCAGCTGAATGTGAAACGAACATTTTATATCGACAGATTTCGGACGCTATACATCAAAACATTGACTGGAGGACGAACAATCCCACAGGAATATACTCTCACTTACAAATTTGGAAAACAGCAGGTATCGACACCATTTCCGTTCCTGTGGCGCGAACAGCTGACACATAAACTTCAAAACGTCCTCCGCGCTCGACGTCGAACTGAGCGCTCCTTCTCACTATAGGGACACGAAGAGTGCTGGCGTTTCCGTCGAGGAAGCGATAGCGGATCTGCCAATGTGTGAGGTCGGCTTCAGAAGGTCGTCTCGACGGGAAGGTCACTGTGACAGCGAAACTGCTGTCAGTCGCCGAGGTCTGAAGGGACGTATTTGTCTGACTGACAATGTATGGTCCCTCGCCTATAGGGATACAAAAAAAATGATGAATTTTGATTGCGTTACGTTGAGCAGACCGGGTCCGAAGCATACAGCACATCGTGCAGTTTTGCGACTGAAACGAACACGAGGGTGGTTGGGGTCGCTACGTTCTTGGCCACCTTTTGGTCCTTTGTAAACATAATCAAGCAACGGTCACATTGAACAGAATTTCTGTCAGAACGTTCCGGAGCTTACCTTGGTATGTTCCTGTGTCGGATGTCTGCTCTATGAAGTGCCAGCGGCGATCAAAATCCCGACCCTGTGTTAAGATGTTGTAGAAGACTCCGTTTTTGAGAACTATCGTTTTTGGAAAGATAACATAATTCAAAAAGCGGTGAGGAACAAGAGTCCTGCTTGCTTCGTCATACCGTTGAATTTGGAGGGAATTGAGTGTTATGATCTTCGCAATCGGCCACTCAGGTGTGAATTTGCGATTTGAATCATAGATGGTAACTGTTTTGGTTGGAGGTTGAGTTGTGACTGGAGGTGGTGTCGTTGGTCGTGGCGTGGTAGATGCTTGAAAATCTACATGAATGAAGGTAGGAACAGTTTATGGTGAGCTTCAAGCGACGATTTGCTGCCCAGAACATTAAAATATCACATCCTCCAAAGGTAGAAATACGCCATCGGTGGACTGGCTCTTGCTCTTCAGGCTTGGCATGCCTCCCGACTAGTCTGATCAAATGTTCATGCAGTTTCAATATCTTCACGAGAAACGAAATCTTTTCCGCTCCATCTTGGATGCCGACGTTTAAATCGAAACTTCTTACCTGGATACTCCAGTGCGTGGAGGGCGCGTTTGACTCGCTAACCGATAGGTGATCAGTGTTGTTTATGGAATTAGGATAGAGTTAAGAGGTTGCCATGGAGAGGAAAGGAAGGTTTTCGTTTTGTCCGAGTCAAGAGACGGTTCTGTGAACGACAGTATCATTAGTCTAGAAAATAACCCATAGCCAAGGGATAAAACTCTTTGGAGCGTGTGCTAAAAAAAACGTGTCGTCTAGATGGGCAGCGAGTCAGTTGCGGTGAGGTTACCACGGAAACATGATCAGAGAAACAGGAGGGAAGAGAACGGGGAAGGAATCGTATCGCTGAGCTCAAAACTCCAGAGGAAAAATGGGAAGAATAATGTTCAATACTTACTGGAGTCTGGAAGAAGAATGGTTTGGTAGATGATCTCCCAACGTTCAGCTCCGCTCGGTGGAAGAGGAATGCTGGCGTTCACGCGAAAAAGATAGATTCCCTTCGGCAGGAAAATGTACGCCTGTGTCTGGTGGCTTGGAAGATCGTCTCGGTACAAAATCCAGTCTCCAAAGCTTCGTGCCACTGGACTGTACATTCGATAGCCGACAGCGATCTTGGAAGACTCGAATGCCGGAGATCTCCATTCCAAGGTGTAACGTGATAACTCGGGTTGGGCTGGCACGCTCGCAAACAGTGCACTGTGTCCGAATGAGAGAAAGAAAAACAACAAACCACACTAATAACCAAACATCTCAACATAGCCGGGGTCTGCACATCAGAAGCCGTAATTGCGGATCGAATACTTAGTGCAATGGATGAAACTGAGCCATAGAAAATCGCGGGGGGAGCGTTAGACCCACCATATTGCAGCAAAGAGCAGGGCTGCGCAGGACTTAACCATCGCTGCGAAGACCTTAGTGTCGAGATCCCTCCAAGTCTGAGCTGTGAAGGAAAGAACACTCTGGCGGAAACTTCTAGGTCGATTGACCCCCTCTCCGTGAAGGACGTGTCTCTGGTGGGTCAATTTATATTCTCGACAGCGCCTGCCTGGGAGACAGTTTACTCTGTGCATGTGCGAATTCTAAGCCTGAATGGGAGCGACGGGCGGGCTTTGTTTAAGATGAGTTCGTTGGCTTGGCGGTTTCTCGGCGCATGGTGACTAGCCACCAACATCGGCAGCTGTCCGTCATTAAAGACGGGCGGATATTCCGCTGGGATATCTTTCTTCTCCGAAAATGTAGACCGTTAAGTGAATTAGCACACCTCTAAAGGTAGATCTGTATCATCTTCCAATGCGTATTTCAAGAGGAAAAAGCGTCGGCGGCCTCTGAATGGCTCTGATCAAGAAAAGGCCAAAGCTCGTGCTCGTTACAGCGCCGGCTCTCCTCAGATTGGCCTGGAGCGTGTGGAGGTCGACCGCACATGCCGGCGGCGCCTCGAAGGCTCTATGTATAACGCAACCCAAGAAGATCGCCTGACCACCAATGCCTGCATGTCTTTCAACAAGCGGTTGGCAACAATCTTGCAAAGGTTTGCATGCATTCGTTATGTTTCTTTTCTTTTTTTTGCGACTACGTGAAGAAACGCAGCTGCAGTCTACCTGACAGTTGAGTTTGAACGCTGATGGCAGAAATTTGTATCGGGCTCTCGCACCTTCCTACCCCGACGGATAGGATATAAATTCGACATGGCGATTGCCCGGACCGGAGAGAGGAGGGGATCCCGGTGACTATTTCACCAGCAAGGTAGAGATTATTCTTAGAGCGCCTCCACACGACCCGGAAAACAAACGGGCCTGATACGACGTCGACATGAGAGATAAACTTTACAAACAAGTAACACCCAGAATTTGGGATTGTCCGGGGACGGGGGATTTGGCGCGTTGGCAGATCGAGATATCACAGCGCGTCTTTCCCAACTCGACCTCCAATCAGGCCCCCGGCCGGGGTTGATCTTACGTGTCGCGTGCATACCGGTGTACGGAAGGCTACGTTCCTTGCGATTGTCTTGCGGCCGGTAACCATCAACTTCAGCGTCCTTGTATTGTTGCAAGAAAGCGAGTAAGTTAGATTGACGTGCCATTGTCGTGGGATCAGCATGGTTTGATAGGCGAAGAACTGATTGCCAAGGTTCGGTTTAGGTAGCCATTTATAGCGCCCTCCGTTATGCGTTCGTCCGTTTTTGTGGATTGCCTTGCATGTCAATGCGTTCCTCAGGGCTGGAAACAATCGTGGATAATCCACTTCGAACCCCTTTATCATGTGTCTCAATTCAGGACACATGTTAGCTATGGATATGTTCCATTAACCCTGAAGGCTGTGGCATGCCAATATTACATCCATTCACACCAAATACTATTCTTATTTCTTCCCACGCTGTAATTAGTCTTCTGGTCTACACCTCATTTTTCGCTATTAATTTTTTTCCTTTCTTTATACACCTCTTCATGCTCTCACCTCTGCCAGTCTGTCCGTTCTATATTTTAATATTGAACATCCTCTAGCGTTCTTTTCCTTCAGTATCGATCACTCTTCCTCTTACCAATCCTTTCTCATGAAAACTGACGGTGCCGACGTGTTGCAAACGTCTATTGAATGAATTGAAATTACTCTATTTCAGCGAACCACTATCACTGATGAGACACTTTGACCTGCAGCTGGGCGTTGATACCTTCGTCTGGAAAACACCCGGTAACTTCTGCCGGCATCGAAAATGTAAGACTCTAACCCTTAAAAGAGGTTCTTGCTGGGTGGTTGACATTATTATTTGAATTTCCCAACTTTCCTGTCTGAACTGATTTAGCTTCCACAACATTTCAGGGGCACTGTATCCACCTTCATCCGTTGGAAAAAGTGTAGTGGAAACAGAAGACTATACATACTTTTATACATAATCAGCGGTGACAGATGATGAACAGGCTAAGGTGAGAAAGTCTTACAACTAAAGTTTTACAGTATAGCAACTGAAAATCAGACAGATGCCAAGGGGGAAAACAGGATGAATTCGGTCATGAGTAAGAGATCCTTTCTTTGCACTGAGAACTGTGAAGTCACTAAATGCTATGAAGGCACCAGGAACTCAATTGTATGAAAGAAAGTCACCCGGTTTCCATAGATTTCACCTCTTTTTTTGTCTATTTGCTCTTGGCTTTCATTGCAAAGCTGTCAGATCTTTTCTATGTTTAGCTGCTTGTCACCTTGCAGATTTTGCCTTGCATTGTCCGTCATCATTCACATTATTTTGAGTAACTATGGAAACGGTTCTCTGCTTCTTTAACTTTTGACCAACTCATAAAGCTAGGTCTTTGAAATCAAAATGTCTTGGAAATTGAATTTTTTAGATGATGTGTTGGGAAATTCGTAGCGACATAAGAGCTTGACATCTGCCTTAGAGAATAGCTCAGCTTGGTGTTCGCTTTTTGGTAGTGTTCCTTTGCTGAAGATTTGTCGTTTATCTTCCTGCAAATACCTCGGAACACGGGTCAACACATCACACAACAAACAACCATTTGCTGGAGATCGAAGAAGAATCTACTTTCTTCAAGTATTTTTCATCCCGGCGTGAAAAATCTGATTTCATTATGAAATCTTGCCTTACGATCGCGACAAACCAATTTCCAAGATTAGATCATTAGAAATCCAAGTCAGAAAAGCCAACCCTGTTTTCAAACACATGTAATCAATCGCCATTTATCTTTTCACAACATGGCCGTCATGCCCTTTGTTTGTGCTATTCCAGTCATTTTCCCTCAAGGCCACCATGATGTGCTCAGCTCACTGTTGGAGAATGTCGCCCTCTGAATTTGCTTTGCCAAAATGTTTGCCCCTACTGATTTCACGTTTTTGCGCCATACATGTATGTAGAGTACCGTGTTACACAGGATTGGAAGGTCATCCAAGCCCAAAGGCAGACAGGCAGCCCAATTTGAAACGTTCTTCCGTTCTCAATATCAAGGTTATCAAGTAGCGAGACTGAAAGAGAAAGTCTGACATCTGGAGAGCTTCAAGAGCGGTGTGAAATGCCTAAGCCCGCTGAGTGATGAACAGCTCTTCAATTCAGTATTTCTACTTATCATGAAGTTCAGGTTTCATAATTGATTGATTCCATCCTACTGGAATGTATATATACTACAGGCTGGTAAACCTCAACCTACGTACACTGCCAATACTGCAAAACCCAACCATGACACACGGTTCAGGCTTCGGATTTATCGTATACAGCGGCCCAGAGTCGCCTGGAAAAAGTTCAAAGCATTGACCAACCAAAAATACTGATCAAGAATGGCTCCTACATAACTTGACAATCATTGGCTGATCAAGTTTGCACAAAGAATGTGGCAAGCCAGAAGGCAAGCCCAATAATCTACATAGCGAGTTCCGTGTGATCATTGCTGTTGTAAGATGCACAGCTCAGAGTAAAAATTATTTCTTATATCTGCTCGTCATGTCCAGCCAGCAGGTTTTTTATCATCTCGATCCACTGATCTCGGTTGTAATTGCTCGGGTTGTCTGACAGGAATCCATTGACGACAAAACTTGGCGTTCCGTGCACTGTCCTCGCCGCTGCGTACTTCCAATCCTCGCGAGCTTGTACGTTGAAGGAGCGGAGCAGAGTTGCATTGGAGAAGACTGGATCCAAGTTCACTGAGCAATGGTCCATGAAGACATTAACGATGTCTTTCTCCAGGGCACTCTCGCCAATTTGGGCGTCCTTCACCAAGAAGTTCTCCTGATTGGTGAAAAGTGCTTCGATGCAATCCACTTGTTCTTGGCGGGGCTTTGTGCGTGCCATGGCCATGTAGGCCCGAAATCCCATTGCGACAAAGAATGCGTGATGGTGATAAGGCAGGGGGAAGATGTTGAGCTGCAGGCCGAACTGCTCTTCTGTAAACGTCGACAGGTCGATCAGCTGACGCGTAATGGCCCAGTTGGCCTTGGAGTCGTCGCACAGTAAATCGTAGAACAGCTCTACAACGACCGTACTCGCTCGACTGCCGCGGAGAGAGTATCCCCGCTGCTTGGCGGGGATTTGGGCAGAGCAAAGGCTCCAGGCGCCGACCAGGAGAAGAACGACGAAGAGCTTCATTTTTCCAAGGGCTTTTTCCTCTCCTGCAGGCTTTGCTGTCCCTTGTGAATGAAGCGTTCGGAAGTGAAGTGGATTTGGGAAAAGATCACCGGCACTTCGGCCGGCGGCTTCATATACTGGATGAGAACCACGTGACAACCCTGTGAAGACTATCGCATCACGGTGACGTCGCAGGGCGCTGGAATAGCACCTTTCTATTGCTAAGCAACGGTGAAATCCCGCTACGTAGATCTGTGCTGATATCATCCTGATGTTTTGTCACATCGCGATTTTACACGACCAATGTTATCCTTGCCGAGACGTCTTCACGAGCCAAATTGTGCTCGTTTGCTCTCCGAAGAGCTACCAGGATGCTTTCCGCTCTCTCTGGAATCGTTTTGATCCACTGCGTCGCTTTCGCGCGAGCAGGGCTTGACACGCCACGGTTCGTGGAGTTCGAGCGAGGCGTGATCTACCAGCAGCGCTCGTTCGTTTGGACAAACACACGGGACCTTGTCCTGGAATGGGCAGCACAAGACTTCAAGGCGATAAGCTCCAAAGGTTTCCGCAACGTCGGCCTTCGCGTGGCCTGGGGCGACGTGATGATGAAGTGGAACGCCATGAATGGCACGGCGATCTACAACGAGTCATTCTGCGATAAATTGGCCAAACTGGCCGGCCTGGCTGGGCAGAACGACATGAGACTCATCTTCAACGTACACTTGCAGGAGAATGTTCCAGAAGGCACCCCGGACGCGGTGTGGCACGCGGGCTTCTACGACGTCTTCGGCGTCTTCCACCGCGGGTCGTGGCGGGTGGGTCCGGACGCCATGGTCCGGAAGGACTACCGAAAGCCCATGACCCTCTTTCACTCCAAATTCGCCTCCTGCCTCCGTGGTCATGGAAACAGCGTCCTCTACTGGAAACATGCGTTTGAAAGCTGCTACCTCTTCCCGAAGGTGAACCCAGCGAATGTACCGAGTGCTAATACTGCATTTTCTGCTTGGGCAAAGGCAAACAACTCAGATCTCTCCCACTGGACCAAAAGGTGGAATGAAACGCTCTCTTCTTGGACAGACATTGAGATTCCTCACAACTCCAACCGTGCCAAGACCGGGGACTACTATCGATTTTGGTTGCTTGGAATTCTGAAGGATGGCACATACGGACTATCAATTGGTGAGATCATGCAAGCTTTGCTAGAAGGTGCAGCAGGTGATTATAGTCCCCAGCTGGGCTTCAAACACTGGAAGCCAGATAATTTCTTCCGCACCACTGACCTGACCACTGCTGAGCTCCGGCGAGCCTACGACCTGCCGATCAATGTAACGGCATTGGGGTACTATTGTAACGACAAGGAAACTCTGCAGCAAGAGCCGCAGCTGTTCAACCAGTACGTCAGTGACGTGAAGAACCTGGCTCCTAAAGACCTCCCCATTTTGGTTTGGGAGACTGGAGCGTCAACATTCCAGCTCAACGAGGACGATCAAGTCCAGTGGGCAAGCATTGTCAACAAATCAGCGCACGAACAGGGTCTTCTTGGCTTTAATTGGTGGCAGTTTATTGATTGGGCCCCTCGGAAAGAGAACTTCACTGACACTGACCAGTACCACTTTGGGCTCCACTATGACAACTTTACAGCAAAGAAAGTCTGGAACTGGTTTGAATAATTCACAAAAGAAGCCTCAGACGTCAGGTCTTCAGACAACGTCAGGTCTTCAGACAACGTCAAGTCTTCAGACAACGGCGGGTCTTCGGCAGAAAACCGAAATGTTGTACCTGTGTCTTAACACTGTCTTCATTTTGATGTTTCAGTTTTCTTGTTCACAATTCACTTCATGAATAAACCAAACATTGATCAAATTTTGTTCCCATCTAAAGAAAGAGCCAGAATGAAGGGAAAGAAGATATTTTTGTGACTTGTGGCTGATAGGAGATTTGGTCCCACAGGTTCAAGTCTGGTTCTGACCAAGAGAGAAAATTGATTAAATGGAAAGCCCAGCTTGATGACACTCTGTAAGAATGTTGTGAGGCTCGAGTTATGACTCATGAAGTGCTGGAGAACAAAATTTGTATATATTATACTAAAAATGTTTCAGTGGTCTTCGCCGTGATCAGTTTAATATGACGCAAAAGACAAGCTCTCACTGAATTTCATTATGGTGTGTGTATGTCGGTAGTGTGTTGTACGATGTATGCATATCTGTGGGTGTTGGGAGCGTACCAGTCAACTGAGAATGGGAAGGGGCGGGGGGGGGGGGGGGTTCCGAAGGGGGGCAACAAGGGGGTTGGTCAAAGGGGGGAGGGTTGGGGGGCGAGGGAAA
>JAOWAR010226269.1:0-14317 GCA_028571005.1 Clathrina lutea | reverse complement strand
ATGATGATGAAGAAGAAGAAGAAGAAGAAGAAGAAGAAGAAGAAGAAGAAGAAGAAGAAGAAGAAGAAGAAGAAGAAATCAGACGTCCCTCGAAGAGGCGAAGCGACAACTAGGTCTGCAGGCATGTGCAGCTGCTGCAACGAATCAGCAAATATCGCAGAGAGCATCAGCACGCGCGATGAGGAAGTCCCTGCCCCGATCTCTACAAGGCGTATCAATCCTCTCATGGCGAGCTCCAACCAAACAATTTCGTTCCCCCGTGTTTAGCCCTAAAAGCATATCAGACTCCGCTGGTGAAAGCGAAAGTGAAATGGGCAACATCAAAAAAGGCGTCGCTACAACTGCAAAGTCTTCTTCAGGAAATCAAGCAGCCAAAGATGCCAGAGGAGTACTTTTGTGGATCGTCATCCACCGACATCCGCAATCACCGGAGGCAAGATGGCCTAGCACTGGACGAGGCATGGAGGACGCACACGTGGCTTCGAAATTCATCGCTTTGCAAAATTCCGTTAGGGGGTGATCGAAAGGAATGCCTTCTTAGTAATAATTTTGGCTCTGGCAAACGGTGATGTTGATCCTGTCAAGTTACTGCAAATCTCCCTCTCCAACTCATCAATGCAAGACACCAAAGCCAGGACTGCGATGGCAGTGTGGACGATGAGGACGACGAAGAGCACTCCTTGAGGCTGATCAGCTCTTTCTTCTTCAGTTGAAGTTCGTCGTTTGCCTGCAAGTTCATGGCAAGCACGTCAGAGCCATTTGGTACTGTGGCAAATCAGGTTGGCCAGGCAGCTGTGTTGTGTGAACCAAGCACCAACAGATCAAGCTTTATGTGAGCTGCTCAAGATGGCCCTCCCGACAGGAAGACCGTCAGCTAATCTGTTTCGCAAAGTTAGAGCAGAAGACAGAAGGAAACAATGTGAGGAAATACTCCAAACACCTACTCCTTTACATGCACACACACAATGCCATAGACATACACCTCACAACAGCAATTCTGTTACATTTTTATCCACAAGGATTGGTATACATAAACAACGGGTGTGTTGTGGCACGATCTCTTGCTTATTTTATTTGTTATTACGTGACTAATAAGGTTTATATTTGTAACCCTTCAGTGACTTTACATCCGGTACACCGTATGGTAGTTGCATGAGCTAGAGCATGTCATTGTTTTGGTTTTTTGTTTTTCGGTCGACTTGAGTTGAGTCTGTCGTCGGGTGTTTTGTGCAAGATGTGCTGAAGTGACGGAAGTGGAAGATACTCGAAAAATGAAATGAAGTTTTTCAGTTTAGCAGTGAACTGCTTGAATTTGGAGTGTGAGTTGTCGTACAGGGTGTATTCCACCTTCTAAGCCTAGTCACTGTGGAGCTACTCCTCTACTATGTGCTTTTTCTTAACGGTGAATTGCGTCTTACCGAGAGTCTTTCTGGTGGGGCTTTTTCTTGCGTCATCCATGGTTAACTGGCAGCCTGTCCTGACAGCTGCTGGGATATCTCAGGCTGTTCGGATACCAAGGCTTGAAGAAAAAAACCAACTCTAACGGACTTCATTTGGCCATGCTCATTACAAGCCTTCATGAAAACAATCATCCACATTGACATTGCTTGGTGGACAAAGCCATGCAAGACAAGGGGATGACTAGTTGGTCTTAGAGAGATGCTGAAGCAAAATTTATGAATTACATTCCAAGTAGACGTAGTAAGTAGAGACATCATAGTAAATGGCTTCGGTTGCTGCTTTTTGTGGAGAGAAAAATAGGCTTGAACCAGGCAGTGATCTGCTTTGTGTGGAAGAACAGAGGAAGACAAAAACAAGAAGCGGATTCTCAACCTACTATCATTATAAATTTTGACAAAGATCAGGCTAAGGAGGGATGAAGATTGGCATGCGTTGTAGGGAGGGTAGTCTATAACTTAGAAGAGTTGGAGGCTGCTTGTGAAGAGTTTTAAATTTTCGTTGGCACTTTCAGTAGCTTGTCGTTTAAACCAGGCTGAGTACTCTTCCATGTCATGTGCCTGATCACAAGTCACTGGGGAGTATTGACGATCGGGTAAGACCACTGCGAACATACACAGCAACGCTCCCTCCACGCCTGACTGATCCATCACAGCGAGAGGCAGCCAATTAATCCAGGTATTTCAAGGGATGAGTTCGGACGTTTGGGTTTCAAAGCATGTTTCCGAGAATGTCGATAGTTGGGATTGTAAGCTTGTCTTGGTATCTTGCAAAGAGGACCACTTTATGTACAAGAAGGCGCCCGGGCCAACTTAAAATGCTCCTGTTCAGTAAAGCTCGGTTTAATTTCCTCGTACATTTCAGGCTGTGGAACAAAGTCCAACTTCATCGCCCAAAGCCTCCTTCATCATGGTCCCTATGCGTCCTTGCCTCGTCTTGATACTAGCTGCTTCGAGAGTTCAACCTTTGTATTTCTAGTTCTGCCAACCACTGGCTGCCGCCTGAGTTCGGTCCACTCCTGTGCAGAGTGATGCCATTTTTTCTTGGATAGCTTGTTTTGGCGGCCGACAACATGCTACCGGTGGTGTTCCGGCCTCTGCACTGAGCTGCACCCGCGTGGTGAATGCTCTGCCTGGACCCGCCTGGTCGTTCGAAGCGCCTTGAAATTCAGCCGGCCTAAAGGCCACAAGGAAAATCAAAGAAGAGCAAATTCAACCTGATCGAACATTCGTGCTCTGAGTTAAACGAGCACGATTTACCCGATCAATGTCGACTACGCGTTTCAGGCTGTAGGTCGATTACAGTTCAATTCCCGTCGTTTCAGGCTGTAGGCCGATTACAGTTCAATTCCTGTCGTTCGCAGTTGATTCTTCCCTTGATTTCGGTTGGCGCATTCGTATATTCGTGAACCACGTGAACTTCGAGATCCGTGCCTTCACCACCACAGCAGGCTACGTGATTCATTTCGGTTATTCATGAAGTCTGTTGTTGGATGCACACGCCTAAAACTAGCTTTAAATACGCACGATGACTCAACAACGTCACGGTAAACAAAGAAACAACGAGAATACATGTAGACCGATTTCACGAGAAATGTCTCGGTACGAGCAACGGGGCAAGACGAGCAGGCTGAATCGCCCATGTCGATCAATGGCGGAGGAAGACGTTTTCTTTGTTGAGCCTGAAACATTAGTAAAACTTGGAAACAGTAGCATTGATTTGAACTTTCCTGATTTCTCTTGAACAGTCCTTCAGTTGAAGAATTATTTGCAGGAGAACGGTGGACGATTGAAGGGCAAAAAAGAAGAGCTTCGTGCTCGTGCGAGGCTCTACAAGGACAACCCGCCCTTCGCGAGGTCACTGACCGG
Organism: Clathrina lutea; assembly: GCA_028571005.1. NCBI lineage: Eukaryota > Metazoa > Porifera > Calcarea > Clathrinida > Clathrinidae > Clathrina > Clathrina lutea. The sequence continues at coordinate 10,991 of JAOWAR010226269.1, read as the reverse complement.
TCGCCGTTGCGGCCACTTTTGTGGTCTGAATATTCTTTTTCCGGATGGATGGATGAATGAATTTCCATAAAACATTCATGATCAAGACTTCCAACGTCAGACCAGTGTACGAAAAAAAAAACGACTCGGCTGGTGAGAAACAGTGGCATGTATTCTTCATATCTTGCAGCTCCCCCTCCGACAAGTTTTGCTCGCTCAACATGCTCAATGCACTCATTTCCTTTCTCAACGACTCTCTCTGTGCCAGGTCCAAAATATGGCAAACGGTTTTCTTTCGCCTTAGTACTTGCAGCCTGGCGAGTATTGGCGCTCCTTAACCTTGGCTCGTTCAGAGCAGGAGCTTTCCGGAAGGAAACTACACTTGGTACAAGTGCCCTTGTCAAACCTTCGAAAAGGCCTTTTCTTCGCAGAAGCGGCGGGTGCAAACATAATCCTTCGGCAGGAATTCGAAATGCTCGCTTCAAACTACCGTGTTTGCGGCGACTCGGAAAGAAGGCCCTTCGTCCCGTTTGATGGCCACAATCCCATGCCTGTCGTAGGTCCCCGGACGGAAATATATGAAATGATAAACTGTGGCACTTGTCGCGCCTGGTTTTACAGATTAGTACACAACAATGATCATGGCAGGGCATCTTGATACACCAACTACTTTTGCTAAAGGAGCTAAAGCAAAAACGCTGTTCGGTTTCTCTGACCACCAGTCCCTAGCTCCGGCTGCACGAGCTTTCAAGCTGCCCCGTCTCGAAACCAAAGACTGCCCGTGAAATCGGTCTATTGTTGGACAGCTGCAACTAGCTGTGCACGCCGGGACCACACATCTAAATATGTTCCCTGGAGCTAGAACAACTACGCCCAGTGATCTGTGTATCCGCCGAGCGGAGCTCGATCGAGGGCGCGCTCCTAACGGTGATTTCCCTTCGAATTCACGTCTTCCCCACTCAGTCTCAGTTTGTTAGAGTATTCCTGCCAGAGAACTGCTGCAGGTATCATGACGGAGAGAATAGCTCCGTCCGATAGCGGTCCCGCTACGAAGTTGGAAGTCTGGCAGCTGTACTGGCTCCACCACAACCGAGAAGACCTGCTCACTGTTACTCAGCATGTCACTGGCGAGATTGCCGAATTCCTCGCTTCAAAGGGAGTGATCGATACGCAGAGGAAGGCTTACCAGGATATGACCTCCTCCGGGCTGGTGCTCATCGACAAGGCGCGCGCGCTGTTGAACTGGCTGGCCAAGCAGTCTCTGTCAACGTTCTGGATATTCCAGGCTGCTTTGCGTGGCTACTTGCCGAAAGGCGTCGCAGATTCCTTTCTTGTCAGTGAGGCAGACGTTCCGGAGTTGATCGAAAGGGCCGCGAAGCTGCCGCTGGTGGAGAAGATCTCATTGCTGTACGGAGAAGGAGCAGTCGCCAAGACAAGGCGAGCCCTTCAGGATTACTACCGCAAGTTTGCTGGACGGCTGCTCGTCAAACGAGCTCGAAGATCTCAACAGCAGCGATTTTCGCTAGAGTCGCTCTTCATCAACATTTCAGTCTTGACTTCAGAGGCCCTAGAAAAGATGGTGGAGAAAGGCCACTGCTTCGCCTCCAGCAGTAACGCCACACGCAGCCAGTTCGTCTTCGACTATGCCTTGCGCACGGCGGCGTCTTTAATGACATTGGACGAAATTTTTCTTGCAGGGGAGAAAGAAAAGAGGAACCCAGAGAGGCTCATGGCTGTAGGCGGCGCTGGATCCGGCAAGACGGTTGTGTTCACTCAGAAGGCGCCACTCGATTGGGCGCTTGAAAAGCTCTGGCAGCAGTTCGCCCTCTTCTTTCTTATTTTCCTCCGCGACAAGGAGGTGTGGAAAGCTGAAACCGTCAAGGAACTTCTTAAGCTAAAGTTTCTCGGTCTGAGCGACGCAGAGCAGGTTGAAGTCGAGAAGTTCATTGCAAGCCGGCCCGAACATATCCTGGTAGTCTGCGACGGTTTGGATGAAGGCTCAGTGGAGACAAAAAGTCTTCTTTGGAAATTGCTGGAGCGTGATTGTCCCTGTCTGCCTTACAACATACATCTTATCATGACCACTCGACCCTGTACCGCCGCAGGAGACATGAACCGAAGTTGTTTCGATCGGCGAGTTGAACTGACAGGCTTCACTCGGGAGAACATAGAAGAATATGTTTGCATGTTTCTGGAGGCCGATTCAGCAAGTGCAAGGCTTCTGTCGGAGCTGAAGAAGTCGCCATCGACAGCGTCAATGATGCAAGTACCCTTTTTCTGTTTGCTCATCTGTGAATACTTTGAGGTGCACGAGCAGCTTCCTCGGCGCAAAACTGACCTCGTTGAGTCTTTGGTCGATTGTCTCCTACAGCGATTCACAAAATCGCGGGGGCAACCAGCAGAAGCCGCCAAGAAGCTGCTGATGAAACTCGCGAAGATGGCATGGAATGGTCTGCGTAAGACGCAACTCTATTTCACCAAAGCTGATTTGTTGAAGGCCAGCGTACCTCAAGACGTGTTAGAGCTGGGACTTCTGGTGGAGGTGGAGAGCAGTACCCAGTTGACTGAAGACCTCTACTGCTTCCATCACTTAACTGTACAAGAATACCTGTCGGCTCGGTACGTTGTGGTAGAGTTGGTTCGGTCAGCAAAATTTGCAATGACACTGCGGGGACGCTTCTCATCTCTCTTCGATAGCCCTTCAAAGCGTGTGAGCCAGGTGACCAAGCTGGTTGATCTCGATAGCGGTCATCTTCAAATGTTTTGGGTCTTTGCGGCCGGCTTGCTGAATGCCGAGGAGGTAGAAGTGCTTCTGGATGCCATCACGTGCGCAGCTAGAATGAGGCCTCCTGGCGAGCTTTCTTTCCACGAACAGTAAGCTGATGGTTCAGCACATTTGGACATGTTTGGATGTTCTTACTTCTTTTAGTTGACCACATGGAGTGTAAATGAGTCTTTAAGATATACCTCTGCATGCATGTCTGTCCTTTATCTTCCGAAACTAAATAGTCTGTTTGTGTATTGATGGCTACCGAGTTAATCTTAGTTGCCATTACAACAGAAAGGACCTGTTGATGAAAACAATGGAAATCGGGGTACTATCAAAGTTTTCTCTTTCTGTCAACATCGTCATGGCAACACTATCATGTTGACAGCAACAGATCTAAAAGTCATTCTTTTGGTTGGTGATCAAGAAAGTCTTGTTTTTTTTCTGTTCCCTGCTCTTTGACAGGCGTTCCCTGGCAGATCTTCTGTACCTGTGCTACAATGAAAGTTGTCTCGCTGAATACTGCACCCCATCGCCTGCTGTCAGCTTATATCTTCAGAATACGACTGTGGATCTCAGCTCATCTTTTGTCTTTACGGTAGCAAGCACAGTCTTCCAGCGTCATCACAGTGATGTCCGCCAGTGTCACTTTCAGCCTCAAAGTGCTGTACACATGGCGGAGGTAGCTTGCTCCCTCCTCCACTGTAAATCAATAGAGAGCATTGGCCTGTTCGACGGCTCCTTTCGGGTCTCATTGACGGCGGATGATTGTGCGGAGCTTGCTGCACTTGTGCAAAACAATGCACACTGCTTGACAAGGTTTCGAGCGAACATTGCCATCGTTCCAATCGAAGTCTACACCCACTTGGAGAAGTGTCCACTGAAGACATTGCGGCTCGATTCACCATCTGCATGTGGAGGACCACCGGTTGACCTCACTTCCAACCAACTGACGGCTGTCTGCCACTTACTCCAAAACGTTCCAAACCTGACAGACTTCACTCTCCACGGCTCTATTCCACGACCGCTCTGGAAGAGTGCGATAGCTCTTCCTTGGTCTTGCACTTGGGAAAGAAAGAGCTTTGAATGATTAAGAAAACTTGCACGGTGATTTGACTTTCATGAAATGACGATTAGACCTATTATGACCTTGCGGGCAGTGAGTGGATGATCTACCTACTAGGCATGGCTAAACATGCTACCATTAATTTGGTTGCACTTTTATTCCTTCTACTACCTGTCGGCTCTTCCTTGACTAACTTGTGAGCACTATCCTGTAACTGACAAAGTGATCTGGGGGATTCTGATCCAAAATTGGACATATAGTAAATTTGGGGGATGTCATGAGATTTTTAAATCAGTTGACATGATAACTATCATTTAGACTCAGCTCACAGCTTGAGTACAATACATATGAGCATAGTCCTGTAACGGAATATGTCAAACCACTACTGCTAATCTGAGCTCTAGATCTCTCACACCATTAGCATATTAACAACAACAACGGAAAGGATTACCGTGACGTTGAACCCATTATTCTTCCTCCTCGTGCAGGCAATCTTATTCTTTCACTTAAATTTATCTTCTTCTTGAAGAAGAGGTGTTCAATGCGTCTCATGCATCCCCTGTCTGTACACTGGCAACAACACCAGTATCCCGTGACATGATCGACTGATGCTAGACGATTAGAGTAGGTGTCACTATCTTTGTAAACTGTAAAATGGTGGAATTTTAGAATGGTCATCTCTGGTAGAAGCGGAGGGCGCTCTATAGCCAGGAACTCAGCTATTTCGACATAGCTCCTTTATGCGGACATAGATCTATGACTTCAACGATCGAACATGCATGCACCGTGACACTGGAGCTGGCACCATATTGGTGTAATCATATATGCACGTGAGCTGTATCACTGAATATTATGCATAATATGAATATTCAGGTGGCCAATTCAGTCTAAGTCCAGAACTGTACTTGACCGCAGGCGCCGAACAGCTTCCTACCTGGCCTATTGCGGGATGGATTGGCCTCGAGCCCAGACTCTTTCCGGTATGCGGACGGTCGCCGGGCTGAAAAGTAAAGATGTTTGTTCAGTTTTCGTTTGACCATGGAGCCGAAGAAGGGCCGGAGGGTAAAGCGTTCCTTCAAAGGAAGGTCTTATATTCCTCAATTCTGATTTTGTGGAAACAGCAGCATCCTTTATCGTGAGATCGTCGCGATGAAAACGAAATACTGCACTGTGCGGATGAAAAGGTAGTGGTTGCATCACGTGGCCGATGCGGTTGAGGCCTCGATCCCAGTTATTCCTTTCAGAAAGATTTTCCCGTTTTTTTAATTTTAATGTCATGATCATAGCCATTTTTCAAGTGTCCGAGTGATTCTTTTCAATTTGTCCACTGATGATGGCGTCGTGCGCAGAAGCGTTTCGTCAATCTTCGTTTGTCTTCTGACACTTCAAGAATCCCTTTAGGATATGATATGACTGCTTGAAGGACAGTTGATTGACCCAAAATACACCAGCCGGCTGTCCTTAGTTTCTTAGCCTGAGGAAGCCATAGCGGGGAAACGTTGCTCTTCAAACAACCATACTTTTCCTACCCGTTCCAGGTCAACATACCGACTAAATGCAGTAGAATGGGCGTCTCCCTAACTTTTATTCTACTCTCAAACGACGGCCACCCAACTCGAGAAGCCTCTAAGTGCCTTCTGCCGGCCTCTCGGTGGGAAACGTTTGGCTGACAGTAGATCTACGATACAACCTGGAGCTTAGCTATTAAATGTCATTCTTTGCGCTGTACGTCCTGTGACAATTTGTATTGTTCCTGTTGTCACCTGTTATGTTAGGGACTACGATCACCTGTGGTAGGTCAGGTGCGGTTGTCGAACAGTGTTAAATCTATCTTTAAATCTTCGTATTCTTTCCTTGTTTCATTGTTTTTCCTTGATGTTAAACAAATACATTTGTGACACGTCCTGCCCGACCGTATTTCAGGCAGCTAGGCGCACACAACTACGCACTCCGACGCCGATTGACATCTGTCGCTGTAGTGTACTTCCTAGCCCACACGTCCTGCCCAGGCTGACACGTATGGATCTCTCGCCCCCAACCATCAGAGCGTCTGCTTTATTGAGATGTAGGACTACACACCCTCAATTTACGATTTCCTTTATCATCCTCTGACTTTTCCCCTGCTTCACAGCCACTCTGAGTCTCTGACTATGCCCACACATTGCACTGTTTTTGGTGATCAACCCTGCTCCCCTGCTCCCCTGCTCCCCTGATGCCAAGAGCTACTGGCTTTCTGGCCGGGGCTATTTGAACTCTTTTGACATTATTTTTTCTCTTAATTTTCGTGCTCCTCTCCCGCTTCTGCGCCTTTCACCTAAGAAAACAGAAAACGGTTTCTATAGTTTGCGGGTGGAAACTAACCGTGGTTAGAAAATTCATGCCAAGTCCCCTAACCCTTACCACCAGGAATTTTGAAGCTTCCAAAATTCATCCACTGGCCAGGAAGTTGGCACCAGTTGGCCTAAAGAGGGTCATTAAAATGCTGTTTCATTGTGGCACATACCACTTACTTTGACCGCGATTGATCAATGTAGTCTGTGCGCAATGACGATCAAAACTAATGGTTCATCTTCAGCACCAATGGGCTATTTGATGAAATCTGGAAAGGTAGAAAAAACCAATTGATCTGTTCTCGCTAACTCTGACCCGAAATATTTCCCGTGCGCCTTCCCTCCAGATCTGCTGGTAACAACAATCAGCTACTGTCTTGGTTAGCCCTCTTCTGTTGCTTGCCCGTGGCTTGCCTGCTGATGACTCTGCCCACCTGCAATGGTGTCCGTTTCAGTTGGAGCAGTGTGTAATTGAGCGACGTGCATTTTGTCTGTCTTGGTAAAAACCTTTGCTTGTCGGCTGCAACAGTTCCCGTACTTTCCTTTCTGGTTTGTTTGTCGCCGAAAGACTTAAGTTAACTCTTTCCGCTTCCCAGAGTTACATCCAACACCAGGATCTGCTCTGCCCATTTCTTGTCGATGGATTTCTGCCAGTTGCCTTTTGCAGGCTTCGGTGCTGCTTTCGGTGGTCTTTCTGCATCCGCTGCTTAACAAGAGCTTTGTAATTCTGCAATTCCATTAATTTTCACCACTTTAGTTGTGCCGAAAGAAAATCAGGACCCATTCCTCCTCTAAAATATCAACATCCAAGTCCAACTGTGCCTTCCATGGAAGGTGAGCTGTGAATATACTGGGCTGGCACCAATGTCTTGTTCACTGCAAGAGAGCTCAAATGCTTAGCCAAGCCTGTCCCGTTTCAGCCCCAGTAGTTAAGCCTTCTTGAACTACTAGCATCACAACATGCTCAAGTTTCTTGATAGTGCAAGTGAAGATGGCAGCGTGATGTATGTTTCGCGAGCTTCGGGGGTGGGGGGGGGGGGGGAGGGGAGAAAAAGCTTCCGTGTGATGAGTGCCTTGCCAATTTGAAGGCAGGGAAAGCCAAACCGGGGCAGATGGAAGAACTTTGGTAAAAGAAATGGTAGTTGCTTGGCCTTGCCGAGCTTCATGTTTCTGCCTTCGAAGGTGCTCACCAGGTATGTTACCCGATTACGACGAATACCAGGGACATATCAGCCACGTGCATGCACTTCTAACGAGAGCATCAAACAGCCTAGACCTGACATGTCTTGCACCATGACACATTTCCACAATGTAGGCAAATCGGGCTGAAGGACAACGACAGCAACATTGTCAGTTTCACTGGAAGGGCCAAGCCGCCTTGATAATTGGTGACGTGGTGGTCCGAGGGTGTGCAGTCATTGAAACAGGCTCCGAGGTTTCCATTTTCAAGATCGTTGACTGAAAACATTCAATGCTGAGCGGGAGACCTGAGAAAGAGAGAGAGGGAGAGAGAAAGAGAAAGACAGAAAGAGTAGAGCGACGCCAGAAAAGGCTGGTCGGGCCTCAGTGGAGACGTAGGGGAAGGATGACCACAGAAGCGGCTAGTGGAACATTTTGTTACCACCATTGACATAATATAACGTTAGGATGTAGGTGGTCATGTTAAACCTCACGTACTAGCACTATCACCCGGAAAATACTCAAGGAATCAATATTTTGTGGTTTAACCCTTTGGAGCCCACAACTAATATATGTGCGAAGTGTATCATTGCTAAAAACTTCAATAGCTCAGAAATAGAAAAAACTTATGCATGGACAAGTGTGCACATTTCCTGAAAGGTTATCCCCGTCGAACCAACAAATTGATCTTAGAGACCAATAAAAACAAGAGATATTGACCAAATGGGTCTTTTTCTGAAGATGAAGTTTTGCTGCAACTTTCCTCGCAGACTTACTATGACATCAGTGATCCGATTCCAAGAAAACAAGAGTCAGGCACACAGAAAAGCCACAAAAAAATCACACTCAAATGCGAAAAAGCCTAGCGGACAACTAGAAATCATGCTTTGAGCCCGGCTGCCATGAAATAGAAGCGTTGATGTCCGCCGGTAGTATCTTGCAGACAGAAGTCTGCAGAGACCCATGCATATGTATCAGAGAAGGCCAAGGAAGTGGTACATCTCTGTTGGATCCGTCTCAATACAGGCACCAAACTTGTGACCTTATCTAGGTATGTCAGTAATATGAATCCAGGTGTAGGCATTGGTTTACATGACCAATGCAGCTACAACAGCTCGAGTGAAAAAAAGCTTGAAAAAATCAAGCTCTTATCTAGGCTGAAAGCTCACTGGCAGTGTCAAGCCTGCAGGCACATCTGGATGAAAATCAGGTGGGTCTCCATCTCCATTTTCGTCTGTGTCATCCCAGCCATATGCCACTCCACCTATCGCTCCACCAGTACCTGCCATTGCTCCTCCTCTGCATCCACCGCCACCGCCAGGCCCTCTCTCTCTCGACCTCTCCCTCGCCCTCTTCCTTGTCCTCTTCCTCGACCAGGTCCGCAACCTCTCCTTCTGCCTCTCCCCGCTCCTCTGCCCACTCCTCCTCGACCACGTCCACAGCCTCTTCCCCGTCCTCTCCTGCGACAAGCGATCCTACTACGAGCGCCACCTCTCCTGACAGGTGCTAAACTTTCGCCATCGCCATCGCTGGCGTCTTCATCGTCAAGTTCGGAACCTTCTTCTCCTTCTCCGCCGGACACATCGCCGTCACTAGTGTGAGAAACGTCGCTGAGCTTAAAGAATGAAGCAGAGCCCACAGAATCAAAATTGTCGTCATGCAGGTCAAAGAGTATATCCAAAGCTTCTTCTGCATTGATAGTGCATGGCGTGCACACACGTGGTCACGGGCGCAAGCCCTCCGCCAACTTTGGAGCTTTCCTTCTCAGTTTTTCAAATGGCACCATGTACTTCTTATGCTGCAAAACGTTTCTATAGCCCTTAGACTGCCTTTTAACTCAGTCAAAGCCCGGCTCAGGGCTAAAGCAGCGCCACACAGTGGCCTTGAAGCCTTCGCCGGATAGTCGTCGAATTATGTATAGCTGGGCCTCAAGGGGTTAAGCAAAGATATCGGGGCAAGTCCTCCCACATTAGGATCGACACATGAGATTAGGGTGAAGACAGTAACATTTGTACCTCTCAGTATCCCACATCCTACCATATTCCGTGCCTTATCTAATCACTTCCCATTCTGCCCTCCCAGTAACCTTTTTTGTTTTTCTACCTCCTTCCCTGCAGGTCTGTCATGGATCCATTCACCCTAACTGCTTTCTTATTTCCCCTCAATGTGCTTGGTTTATTAAAGTACACCTTTTCTTATCTTTACCTTTGTTTTATGTACACCCGTTTTTGATTTAATGTCAAAGTTGGATCTACACCAATATTGAATCTATACTCTTTTTCTTGTTTTGCTTTTTCTAGCTTCACACTCTCAGCCTACCCATTGTCTACTTAATCTCAAGCCTTCTCCTATCAGCGATCTTTTCCTAACGTCCCTTTCCTCATATACAGCCATTCCTTTCACCAAACCGTTCTTGCCCAACTGACAATTCCATTGTTTGACGACGTTTTCTTTAGAATAAAATGTTTCTGTTTATCACCCTAGTGGCTGGCGTGTTTTCTGGCGTATTCCAAGGGCTTGCCCCTGTTATGATATGGAATGCCTTAATATTTCCAGCTCTAGGCTGGACAGCCAAGGAACAAATACAATCAAAAACCGCATTAGGAGCATGAAGTGAGGAAGAGCGCGAGAGCAGAACATGAGCGAGGATATGACCAAGCTTAGACAAAATAATACTTTTCGCCGGCCGAGCAAGGCGAGAACGTGAACGGTGAGAAGTGCAGTTCTCGCCGGCTGTTGTGATGCATCACCCGCCATATATTGCCACCGTCAGGCCCGAAAAGACTGGAGATGGTTCCACAAACAATAGTCATGATAATTGCCACCGTCAGGACTGTAGTGACTGTAGGTGGTTCTACAAGCGATAAGTGCCACTGTCAGGCCCATAGGGACTGGAGTTGGTTCCACACAGCTTTATTGCCACCATCAGGCCCACAGAGACTGTAGGTGGTTCCACATAGCTTTATTGCCACTCCCTCCTTTTCTTCTAGGGCAAGGAATTATGCAGCTTTTATTCGCGTTCGTGTTCTAAGAGCTATTGGGGTAACTGTTAGCGTGATATGATCTTTCTTGAATCCCTGTGACGAGAGAAAAGCCTCCCAGCCCTAAAGAGATTGCCAGAAATGTCCCGACCTCGTGACGCCCACAAAACACTCGGCTTCTTAGGCAAAGAGCGCGGCGACAATTTGCGTTTTGAAACAGGATCAATTTGTACGTAGCTTGCCAGAGCCTGCTTTACATGTACATTTTGATTTCGCTTTCCTGTCGCCGACAAGGACAGGTTTAATTCTTTGTTTCATGTGTAGAGACGCATAGTCTTCGGCTCCTTTCTGGCCCAACAAGACGTAGATCCGGCCCATTTTCGTACGTAGCTGGAACGCTTTGCTAAGCTAGTCCGAGTTCCGAACGAGGCACGTAATGGGAGTCATTGCGACTTTAAGCTCAGTGGAACTTCGAAGGACAGCGCAAGCTGCACGTTCTCAGTACGGGTAGTCTCTGCTTTTCCTTACGACAACTTGTGTACAGGCTTTGTAATCGTTTTTTTGTGTGTGTCGATGTGAGTGCTAGGCTTCGTAATCGGTTTTTTTTTTGTGTGTCGATGTGTGTGTGCTAGGCTTCGTAATCGGTTTCTTTGTGTATGTCGATTTGTGTGTGCTTGGGGAGGGGGTGG
>JAOWAR010226158.1:0-14322 GCA_028571005.1 Clathrina lutea | reverse complement strand
AGCTTGGTAGGTCTCTTCTCTTTCCGCTTGTCAGGATGACAGTGATCGACTGATGAAAAGGGCTATATGCTGCTGCTGTTGTATTTTTCTTTGCTTTTTCCTTTTCTTCGTGTGTCGTACTCCCCGTTCGTCTGGCACCTTTCTTTTTCATTATGACACACAAACACACACACGCGCACATACATCAATCATCGTTTGTGAAACCACCTACAGTCCCTACGGGCCTGACGGCGGCAATAAGGAGCTACGACGCTTCTGCTGGTCGCAGCCACCGCCATCGCGCACTCTCGCTTCCCAATATTCACGGATCGAACGGCACTCGGCGTTTCATCCAGTTCCTTGCTCTGCCCTTAGTGGTAGGTGTGCTCGCCGCTGCAGCAAGCAAATTGTCGTCTTCAAGTTCTTCGAATTCCGTCCAGCAATTGCAATCTGTGGATTGCTCTCAGCCATTTCCACCATGCCCGTGGCAATGAACTTCTGCTCTTTGCCAGCCGATCATGTCTGGACAAACATAGACAATGTACCATGGAACGTCCTGCTCAAGGGCTAAGTTGACGGCCTCTCAGCCCTCCCCAACCGGTATGCTCGGCTTTTTTGCGTATACATGTCCAGGGACATCAAAAAGACGATGCCCTACGCAAAGGCCAAATTCAGCTTTGACGGAAGTGGTCCATGCATCATCAAGACGAACGTCGATATAGGTCGAGTGTGTAGGATATCCCAGGCTGGTAGACGGCTCAATTATCATGGCTCTCGACGGGCTTCGGTACCACCGGGCTCCACGGCAGTCGCGCCGAGCGGACGGGATAAATCGTGCATCCTCAATCCATCACGGATACACATTGTGATAAGCTTTCCTCTCCCCCTTAAGCTCTCTGCCGGCTATATAATAGGCTACAATATCTGGACTGACAAGGGAGGAGCGTCGTTTCTTGAACTGACAAAGTAAAGGTCGAGGAGCCCGATGATCGCCCTCCTTTCCTGTGAATCTGTTTTTTTTTCTCATTTCGATGGTTGTTCACTTTGTCGGTACGTGTTCATGATAACCTCTGAGCCGAGTTCCCAAGACTTATCCATCTTCAGGACTCATCTCTTTTTCCTGCATGTTCATCTTTCTCCGTTTACCTAGTGGCTCTCTTGTCCTGTTAACATTCTGGGAAGTACGATTGAAGCACTTTTAGTCCTACCCAGGCCAGGCCTTTCGTAGCTCCAAAGTCCAAGGAGGAGGGGAGTGGGTGGATGGGTAATGTCCACATTGTTTTATGGGACATCATGACAAAAACCAATCATGGGACACGAACATGGCTCCAATAACTGTATATTGATTGGGTGTAAACTCGTAAGGTGGCCCGAGTACATGAACATAACTTAATCAACCATAAGAGTACTGGGCAAAACTTATGAGCCAATTTCGTCATTTTTTGATCCACGTCAATAAGAGCAGATGCGAGGGAGTAGGGAGAAGGAGCTGTGACAAAATCAGAGAAACACTGTCCAGTCGTCCACTGTATTGGTCCCCAAAGGAAAATGTCACTACGGCTAAGACTTTTCAAACAAGGTTAAGAACAGTAGTCCTTAGGACGCGAAATGAACAAGACAAGGATGGCGTTAATTGAGAAGACGTTGGGCGTCAACGCCATCATCAGCTCAGTTCAATTCAGTTCATCGTTTGAGTTGCTCATGAGAGTGAGATCTAAAAAGTCCTTTAACGTGCTGAGACTTTTCATTGAGGGTAACAAAACATGATGTTTTCGCACAAGATCTAGATCAGGTATAACACGGACGAGTGGTTCTGTATTGACACAAATGTGTCTGAACATATCACACAGCGTGGTCAGCTCACGAATCACAATGAAAACAGCAGTGTGGGAGAGAGAATAAGAGAGAAAGGGACACAAAGACAGCTGGAAGCACAAACCGGAATAAGGACAAGGCCTAGACATCCCAAGGCCTGGGGCCTGCCTAAAGCAGCTACCTCAATTTACGAGTGGATGCCCAACTGGATGCCCAACCAGCCGAGGGAAAAAAACCTGCACATGCAGCCTAGAAAAAACCAAAACAATGAAAAAAAAAACAGACCTTAGTGTCGGTGTCAGGTGGGTAAAAACAAAAAGAATAGACAGCAGGGAGGGTGAAATTTCGATAGAAGCCACAACAAAGAACAGAACCACAATGACCTGAAAACCGCGCATGCGTGGCCAGAAATGCAACCTTTTTTTAACGTCATGCATATGTACAAAAAAATGCAATTTTCGCCTATTTTGCTTCGGTCAGCCGTCATTTCTTTTTACATTTCGCACAAGACCAGGCATAACATGGAGGGGTGACTCTGTATTGGCAAAATTGAGTCCGAACATGTCACGACTGGAAAAGCATAGTCAGACTTGAAGCACGGCTCAGGAGGCTGATAGCGCATCCTGCAGGGAATCACTGATGTAGCGACCTTTCGATTTGGGACAAAGCAAGCCTCCCTACCTTGGCGCTGAAGCAAGCAGTCAGAAACATGAGCCCCGGCCGCCTCAGTAGCGCCGCCGGCACGACGGCTGTAGGTGCCAAAGCCTTCAGAAGGAATCCCGACCCCAAATTCTCCTTCCCTTTAGGGCACCTTGTCACACGGCGGAGAATAGGGTCTATTGGAGAGTGATCACCAGTAGCCAGAAATTGCTCAACAACACGTACAGGACCCAGGTGTCCATTCTCCGGTGTTCGTGCGACAACCAGCCGGTCACAGTCCCGCATGCGTAGCGAGAGTTCTTGCGTTTGAGAAGTTGGCCGGTAAGACGGGTGTCGCTAAGACAGATCCCATCTACAGAGGGAACTCATAATAATGCCAATACATGAAGCCACAGAAACCAAGGACAAATAAAGTGGTCGTTTGCAGGTCTCCTAGTGAAGACCTAGGCGAGGCAACACATAGTGCTTAACTTAGGCCGGTGAGAGGGGAACACGGCGTCGGATATGTCGACTGTAAAGTCTCACCAATGCAGGCCGAAGCTGTGACACAACTGGATGCTACGTAGGTCGGGTCCTGAACATCGGCCTTGCAATGTAACCAGTGTAGAACAGCACAGGCTTGAGAAGCAGCTGAGTGTGATGCCGATGCTTGCGCTAGGTGAAGAAGGTAAAGAGCCACATGGTGGGGCTAGGCTGGGATGTTGGAGCGGTGAAAGGAAGATGCCCACTTGCTCCAACGGTGGAATGCTGCAAGGCTGACTTTGGCAGTAGAAGGAGCCTTGTCAAAGACGACAGTGCGGCGTAGTCTATCAGCGAGGTCCTTGAGTGCTGGTTCCTGAACTGCAACTCAGACCAGACGGAACCACCACCTGGGAGGAGGAAGGCAGAAAATTGAAAAGAAGAACGTGTCAGCAAACACACTATGGCCAACACCAGACACAGTAACGCTTCTCAAAGAGAACAGGAGACGAATCAGGATCGCCATGGCAAGTAGCATAGTATCCGAAACCATTCGAAGGAGGAACTAAGACCTTGGGTATAGATAATAAGCTGGAGGGCACACACATTAGCACTGGTGCAAACGGAGCATGTGGGGCACAGTGAACCCAAACAAACATCAACCAACATGGAAAAGTCAATAATAGGGTGCTGATCAGACAATAGGCATTCAACCCTAACGGGCACTAACGATACAACGGGCACTCATTTGCTCCGGGCACTGGAATTACAAAGGGCACTCACCCGTTCCGGGTACATGTACAGACAAACAAGCGATCACACTGGGATAATCATGCAGTCTGTGATGATTATAGTGAGGGGGCAGGAAAACAGCCTACATTCCACTACATACCCTTGATGCAATCATTCACCACCAGCAGGCTGAGGGTCACACCAAGCGCATTCTGTTTCGTTGTTGTTTAAGCACGAAGGCCGACAAAAATACACCTAGTCAAGAAAGTATAACGAGATCAGAAGAAACGATACAGGTTAAAGAAATGTGGCGGTTTGATGCTATCGTTGGCAAGACTGAGCAGCATTCTTTTGAGCACGCAAACAAAATGGCGGACTGTCTGGGCCAAAGATGGACTTAGCTTGCCCACAAGGGACACACAGACCTGGACTTGGACCCAACACCTACAAGTCTTCAGGGCAGAATTACAGATGTATGACAGGGGACCCGCAATAGAAAAAAAAACAAACAGATCGCCAACGAGCTTCCGCGGCGGGTCACACCAGTTATTCCCGGAAGTCCACAGTTGGGTGAAAGCATCTACAGCTCGCAACCTGGGCACCACCAGCGACTGTTGAAGCAAGGGAGGTGATCATGAGCAGATAGGTGAGATGCGAACCTGTCGACTGAGCGGGGTTCCAACGCCTAGCCTGGCCTAGGAACTTCGCCATTGTTAAGGGTAGTTTTACCCTCCCCGCCCGTCACACTTTTTTGCTTTTTCGTTAAACGGGCCTGGAAAGGCAGGAATTTCTGTATTTGAAATTTCTTGCCAGAAATCAGACGTAAAGTTGAAGAATAACCTTCGTAACCGGTCGCGGCAGTCCGATGATTTTTGCTCTGTTCTTCCTGTTCTTTTTTTTTCGTTGAGTCTTCTTTCCCGGTCATGGACTAAAGTTTCAGTCAGCTAGTATTACTACCCGTGGCCAGAAGAATAAATATCAGACCGCCGAGATTGTGGAAAGAGTGAGCGAGTTAATCTAATGTCGACCCTGAGTAACGACATCAAGAAGCTCGTGGAGCAGCAGGCTAGGTGGCAGGCAGCTGCCGTCAATCAACTTCGTTCGGTTTTGAAGACTTCGCTCCTTGGAACAAACATGCAAGGAAATTGTCTACAGCTTGGAGTTCTCACGAGAACACCACGACGATGAAATTTCCAATTTTCGAGAGCGTGTCAAGAAGCTTGAACTCTCCATCAAGATGCATGAACGCGACGCTAATCTCATTGTCTCTGCTCTGGCTGAGCACGAAGGTGAGGACACGACAGAAACTGTCACTGACTTTTGCAAGACCACTTCAGACATAAACGTTGTCCGTCTAAAATTCTTGAGTCAATCCGTCTCGGTAAAACCGCAAACATTCAGCAGAATAATTTATTAGTCTGGGCCTACACGACCACGTCCCATTCAAATCAAGGCGAAGCACAAGTCAACCTAAACGCAACTCATGGCGAAGAGGTCAAACCTTTGGGGTGCGCACATTTTTTTTTGAACGACAATCTCATCCCCGATGAACAAAGAAACAGGAAACGACTTGTACCGATGTACCAGAAACCGCGCGAGGAAAATGTGCGATGTCGGCTATATCGCGCATATCTAATCGTCGGTTCGAAGAAATACTTTGAGCCTGAGCACGTTCATGTGAGGATGACTTGTTATTGAGTAACTTCTTTCGTCACCGAAACGAGGATCAGCGAGCGACACCCGGACGTCCAGGAAACACACCCTCTCATGTGTGCTCGTCATCGTCATCTCCCATTCCCAGTTGTCAATAGGGCTTCCTTCGAAGGGGTCCAATACCGACTTAAAACGCTCTTCGATCGCTTCTGTTTTGGGCAATGATCATGGAAAAATAACTTTAGTACAGTCTCAGCTGAACTGCCGAAGTATCCTTCGAGCATTCTTTCTTCTTGAGCAGATAATGCGATTTGAGTGGAGGTGCGACTTGATGTTTTTTTCTGAGACTTGGCTCAGACCAAACTCTACCAAGGACAGCCACCTCAACATTGAACACTTCGCTGCTTACCGCCGTGACCAACGTTAACTGGAAAATCCCATGGACATCTAGCGTACGTCAAAACTAGCGTAGGCGCTCAGATTTGGAAGGCGATCGAATCGAATGTGAAACTATCGAGTTCTCCAGCAGCACAACAATATTTCTTATCTTCTGTTGTTATTGGCCTCCCGATCAATCCATCAGCGGATTCTTTGACACTTTGTCAAAGCTACTAACTGCAGCTGAATCTGAATCGTCCGTGTTAATTCTGATGGGCGATTTTAATACAAAGCACCGGTCGTGGGAGTGCAAATCGCCCCAAAACGCCACTGGCACGAGACTGCACCAGTTCTTTTTGGACTTTTCTTTTTCTTCAGTCGTTAATGCACAGAGAAGAGCCACACCGGACCGGACGGAATTTGTGGTTAGACCGGTCACCCTATGCATAAAAGTCATGTCCATTTTTATCGGCGGCCAATTTGGGCGTTGCGCTATCGCTCTAGACTGAAAAATACGAAAAGTGAGTGAGGAGTGACCCGTTCTTGTTTGACTTCGCTTTCTTTCTGGACGCGATGGACGACTCTCATGTGCCACTTTTGGGTTGAATCAGTTTGACTGAGAAGGATGTGCAAGGTTGTTCCCTCGGTAGGCGCCCCGACGGCTCCCTTCGAGAGCCCCACGAGTTGACGGTGCCGGGGTTGAAACGTTGGCTGGCTTGATGTGGTGCGGGTCGCAGTGGAAATAAAGCAGAGCTCTTGGAGAGGTATTTAACTGAGCTCTGTTTCTCTAAGTTGCTATTGGAGTTGCAGCTCACCTTAGCGGGTTGTACTTTGCATCATGATTCAGAGTGGCTACGTACCTCGTGGAGGGCAGAGAGGGTGAGATTGTCGACCCTGACCATGGCGCAAACATCACAGCCAAGGTCGAGAAGTTGCAGAAAGTCGGAGTCAGCGAGGAAGATAGCGCGAGTGTCCAGAGGTGTCCGCTGATGGATGCACCCGACTGGACGACAAACCTCAGCTGGCTTCCATGCTTTACGTTTAGAATTTTATACAACCGCTTCGCGGAAAGATCGGACAAGGAAGTGGGGAAAACGGAGACGGCCGCAACTGCTCGCACTGCAGACCGCGGATACGACCATTGCGACGACGCCGCTGAGCGGAGCCATGGCATAGGTAGCTTACAGTGACAGCACGTCTGGACTGGAGCCACTTCCTCCCGCTCCAAAGATCAAGTCCTTCCCGGCCTGGACAAAGGATACCGATTTTTGTGGGATGGCCACGTCCAAAACATCCAGTTACACATCGTGTGCAGGCTGCGGAGGACCAGAACAAGCTGTGCTACGTGCACTGCAAGGGGCTGCAGTTCATGGGGAGGGAGCGCTTTGATGATTGGTCACCAGGTTTTTAGCTCTGCATCGTGTCATGCGTGATGATGATTTTCTGTCTGGTGGTTTGTCCAAGCGGAAGGATTTCTATTTTTGTCATCTGCTTCCTGCTTTGGCAGCAGAATCTTGCTTGGTTTTACATGGTTGGATCATGGACAAACTAGATTGTCAGCCATTCACTACCTGTTTGGAACCTGCACTGCGTGCATGAAAAACAATGCCTTTGATTTACCTGTGTTTACTGCACATTCTGTCAGTGCTGTGCTTTTACCAGTGATTTACACTATGGTGGGAATGATGTGGCGGTCAGTATTGTCTTTTTGCTCGTTACACACTCACTGCCTAGCCTGTCTTCAAACTTCTTTGGCATGCTGTGACAATTATAACAATTTTTTGAGACTTGTGGTGTGTATCTCACCTGTAATTGGTCTTTAAATGTCAGTTTCAGTGATTCTAAACAAGCTAGTATGACTGTGTGTATGCCTTGTGTGTGTGTGTGCGTTTACATGTGTGTCCTGCCTGGAATGTGGACAGTATGCACACCAGTATCTGCACACCATGAACTTTTTCTCAGATGCATGCTAGTGGTTTGTTATTTTTATTTATTTATTTATTTATTGTAAGCTTGTGTATGCTCGCAAAAGATATCACTGATGGATGCAGCCTGCCTATGGTAAGGTTTATTAGAAAAAAAGGATTGTGCGATCAATTTTGCAACAACCAGGCTCATCAATAGGTTTTCCAATAATGTAAGAACAGTACTTGGGAGCAGAGCAGAACAAAAACCAGCAGCAGCAATAACAAAGGAGAGAAAAAATTTGCAGAAAAAAGAGGTGAAGGGAAAGTGCCAGAAGTGGCTCAAAAGAATAAAAAAATTTGATCAAAGCAAAGCTGAAAATACCGCAGAAAAACAAAGAGGGAAAAAGAAAAGAATACCAGACTAAGCAGTGTTCCAATCTAGAGATTAGGCCACGATAAGTTTCCCATCAGATGTCATAGAGGATGCACACAATCACATGAACGCATAGAACACTAGAGAGCTGGAGAAAGGAAGGGAGAGAAAGAGAGAGAGAGAGAAAGAGACTATAGAAAGACAGTTGGAGAGAGAGAGAAAAAGACAGACAAAGAGAGAGACAGAGAGAGAAACACACACACCTTAGGCCAGCCGGTCCAGACTTTTGGGCCGATTCGCGAATAAGTTCTGCGAAGAAATTCCTGGCAGCTGATTGGCTGCTGCCCTGAATGTTGATGTCATCACGCAAGTCAATGCGTCTAGCGCGCGCAAGATCGCGTCGAGTATGCATATGCAATGCATGCAACACCGTACCATGGCCTGCATGCATGCAACACCGTACCATGGCATGCATGCATGCATGCACGTGCACGGTCGAAGATATTACGGGATTAGACTCTGATATCGAAATGCGAAACTGCGGCCCAAAAGTCCGGACCGGATGGCCTAAGGATTCTACTCATGGTATCAGTGATGACTCATTGACTCTACTCATGGTATCAGTGATGACTCATTGACTCTACTCATGGCATCAGTGATGACTCATTGGCTCTACTCATGGTATCAGTGAGGACTCATTGACTCTACTCATGGTATCAGTGATGACTCCTTGTCTCTACTCATGGTATCAGTGATGACTCATTGACTCTACTCATCGTATCAGGGATGACTCATTGACTCTACTCATTGTATCAGTGATGACTCATTGACTCTACTCATCGTATCAGTGATGACTCATTGACTTTATTCATGGTATCAGTGATGGCTCATTGGCTCTACTCGTGGTATCTAGTGATGACTCATTGACCCCAACTCACGGTTCAGTGATGACTCATTGACTCTACTCATCGTATCAGTGATGACTCATTGACTTTATTCATGGTATCAGTGATGGCTTATTGGCTCTACTCGTGGTATCTAGTGATGACTCATTGACTCTACTCATGGTATCAGTGATGACTCATTGACTCTATTCATGGTATCAGTGATGGCTCATTGGCTCTACTCGTGGTATCTAGTGATGACTCATTGACCCCAACTCACGGTATCAGTGATGAGCTTTCACAAATGAAGGTTCTACTTAAGGCGAAAAAGCCTATCTCTCTACCTCTCTGACTTTGATCATGTATTGTGTCAGTTAAACATAGCCTTTGGAATAAAACCTAAGCATTTTAAATTTGAAGTTGATATCTTGTGAAGTGGCGAAGATTTCGGTGGTTGAAAAGTTACCCTCCCCTCCCCCCCCCCCCCAACACACACACAAAATCTTTCCTGTGGAAAACAGGGTGCGTGATGAGAACACTACGCCTTCTGGGCCCCATTTTGCAAGCAGATTCTGCAAACTCGATGCACCACACAATCAGTATGCAATCATGTTTGCTCGCAATCAATCCACTGGAGCTGTTCTATTTGTTTCTTTGTGCACCAAGGACAATTTGTTCTTTCTCACATGTATGCATCACATGGGATGGAAGGGGAATGCCGCAAATTCCCAAGAGCTTTGCAGCTGAGAAAAGAATTACAACTCAAGTCCCATGTAGCATGTACGTTTGTTCACTCATCCTTAATTCTCTAGAAAAGCACCTAATCCTGGCGCCTCAAGCGGGCAGAATGTTTTTCTCACATTTTTTTGGCTTGTTTTTCAAAAGAATCACAGACGCTGGTGTTGGAGGCGCCACCTAACTGCAATGAAGCCAAGATCTTCCAGCGTTAAAAAGAAGAGAGAGAGGGAGAGAGAAAGAGAGAGAGAGAAAGAGGAAGAGAGAGCAGGACACACCAAGAGTCAAGACCATGAATCATAAGCAGGGAAAGACCAAAGTTCCACAGCACCGTGAATGCAACCGTGAAAACAGAGAAAGGGAATTGACCACTTGACACAATGATTGCCCAGTTTTCCACTGACTGCATTTTACGGCTCCAGCATCTTGACGAGGGTGAACCGAAACAAAAGATGCAGGAGTTTGAAAAAGTTTCCGACACCACTAACACGGCGATCTGCTGAAATATGTGGCCTTATGGTGGTGTTCAGTGTTTCAGTAGGCTGCTAGCACTCATGGTAGACATAACAATCTGTGCGAACTGCGATTTTTTCACCATGATTTTCGTTTTTGAATAAACATCATTGTTAAATCCCTCTTCAGTGGCTTTCCAAAGGTGTAAAATTTCAGTTTGATGGTCTTTGTAATACTAGAGATACAGCTGATTAACGGAAAGGATCGAGGTGAAGTTCACTTGCGAGTATGGAGCGACATTAATGTTGTAGTCTGCCATGCAAATGCTGTCACTACATCCACAGCATGATGCGATGTGCAGCATGATGCGATGTGCAGCATGATGCGATGTGCAGCATGATGCGATGTGCAGCATGATGCGATGTGCCTAAATTGATCACGGAAACATTAAAGGTGACGCCGCCCAGTCAGGGGGCTGACTGTGAATTGGCATGCATACCAGGGCCCATACTTCAGCATACGGTTCACAGTATGTAACGTAGTTTCTCAGATCACCATGTGAGGAAAAGGTTTACAAAATGGGGTGATGGACATGGGGGACTATTATCCTATAAAGTGAAACTGACATTCCCTGGGAAGAAGTTGGAACCATCCATAGCACACTGTTTCATTGTAGGCTCAACTCTGGACTGAGCCCCATCAGGAATGCGAAAAAATATGTTAGGACTATCCTATCAAGTTTGGTGAGAAAGTGCCATTTCTAGCCGAGGGGCGTAGGAGTAGAGCCTTAAGCACCAGTGTAAGATTGTGCAAATTTCTCTTTCTTCCCATCAACGTTTAATTTTAATTTTTCTGCTTCTTCTGCATTGTTGTTTGGCAGGGCTGTGATAAGGCTTACACTAAGAGCAGTCACTTGAAAGCCCACATACGAACTCACACCGGCGAGAAGCCGTATGTTTGCTCTTGGGAAAATTGTTCTTGGCGCTTCGCACGCTCTGATGAGCTCACACGCCACTACCGAAAGCACACCGGCCAGAAGCCCTTCAAGTGTCAGCACTGCTCTCGAAGATTCACTCGCTCGGACCACCTCTCTCTGCACATGAAGCAGCACTCGCAGAAGCGCATGTCTGAACCGGCTCCTGTGCTGGTCAAACAGGAGCTGCAGCACTCGCCACATGAACCGAAAGTTGTGAAGTCGAAGGCAGGCACTTTGAAATGTGCTCTTGCCAGTTAAGCGAAAGAGACGCCACCGAGAAGGCACAGCCACTCAGCATGATCTGTGTGCACAGTAAGAAATGGATGGCTTATCAGGGCTGGAGGTGTACTTCAAGTCTCAGGCTAAAAATATAGGTATACTAAAGGCTTTGGTTAGAAAAGTGCAGCGAACCAGGGCCGCCATTTGACCAGAAACTGGTGACTGCTGAAGTTGGATCTGGGAGAGAAATGGCCGCCGCGGATACAAGAAGGGGACTGTGCCTAACACCAATGTGGGGCAGATACACCATTGCACAAACATTCTGACAATTGCAGCTTTACACAACTTAACTAAAGAGCACTTTCGAAAATTGCTTAGACTCGTGCATTTAAGACACATGCCCGGTTATTAATCACACTGGAAAAGGAGCATTAATTGTAAATAACTTGCTTCAGTGAAGGCTGAATGAAGTGAATGTAGTGCTGGACTAATGCTGATTATGGTAAGGTGGTTGGATGTTTTCAGAGCTCAGTTACGGTGCTGCGCTCTGCTGTGGCCAGGTCGGGTTGACCGGAGCTCCAGGCTCCAAGTTCTGTTATCACGAGCTTGTTGTTGTTGTTGTTGTTGTTGTTGTTATTATTATTGTTGTTGTTGTTGTTGTTGTTGTCCTTGCTCTTGCTCTTGTTCTTGTTCTTGTTGTTTAAATTTTGTAGAATGGTATGTGCGAGGGGAAATTTGCTTGCATTGGCTGGGGGATTGGTGTTGTATTTTAGCCAGGTAGCATGAAAAAAGTCTAACTTCTTCCTCAGAGGATTCACACTAAGGCAGGAATCACTTTGAAAGCATGAAAAAGGGATGGATGGGCTGGAGAGAGACTCCTTTTCATGTTGAGTTGAACGTTTCGCACCTTGTCTTGCTGTCAGACTTCATCCTTCTGGGCGATAAACCAACTCGACGATTTAGAGAGGATGTTTGCTGGTCATGAGAGAATGCCCAGATTTTTGTGGGAGAGGGGCAAGGAGGGTAAGAAATAAACTTCTCACACCAATGACGGCGTGTCATTTGTAACGGTGCATCAGTGGTCCAACGCACGCATTGGGAAAGACAATAAGTTTACCAGTTCTCTCTCTGTCTTTCTTTTGTTCTTCCTTTCTTTCTCTCTCCCCCTCGTCTCGTCTCCTCCGTCTCTCTCTCTCTCTCTCTCTCTCTCTCTCTCTCGCTCTCTCTCTGTCCCTGTCTCTGTCTCTCAACCCCCCCTCTCTCTGTCTCTTCTTAGCCTCCTCCACATCTTGTCAGTTCAGTGTGCAAAGTTTTAATCTTGACCAGCTATCAAGTTCGTGATTCATGTGTGCTCGTGTGCCACCTCAGTCTCTGCCTCAGCTGAGCACATCTCAGTTTCACATCGCTGTTTGGGCCTAACCAGCTAGGATCCTTTCCACAAAAGCAAATCGCTATCAATAAAAAGATGTAAAAGGAATTGTTGAAATAGCCCAAGGCAATATATTCGATAAAGCTACTTTTGTACGGCTTCATGTACACGAAACCGTCTTCGGAAGTATCTGGATAAAGTTTTGGTTCGTTGGAGATTTCAATTTGTTTAGTTAGATTAGGAGGCAGCTATGAACAAAATTTTCTCTCTTTTCCTTCACACGCTTCCATCTTTCCTCTTGTGCAAGTTTCAGTTTCGCAGTTCAACTGTGTGTATTATATTTCTGGTTGGATCTCCCACCACCACCACCACACGCACACACACATGCTCCCCTCATTGAGGGATCTTTGAAATTTAAAACTTTTAATCGATCTTCAGGTCATCAAGACCTGAAGACTGAATGGTTGAGTTCGAAATGAATTTCTGAGACTTCCAGCTTGCAAGGACCGGCTGCCCACAATCTCAACCAAGGCTCATAACATTTCCCGTGGTCCTGTCAATACGTGCCTGTCTAGATGTCAACGCGTGCCTGTCTAGATGTCAACATATGGCCTGTCTCGAGATCTGAGCCTCATTACAAGCGTGGGTGACTGAAGAGACAACGGATCGATGACACGGCTCCCACCGTGCCTCCCCACCTTCTCTCCACGCTAAATTGCCACCATTTCCTCGTTGTTTCGTCAGTTTCAGCTTCAATCAGTCAAGCAACCCCGTCTCATACCAAGGGTTAATCGTCGACACTCTGGTGGGCAAAGAATCGGTACATTTCCGTGTCACCACCCTCGTCAGCAGCTGTCGGTCTGATGACCTTTGAAAAAAGAAACTCAACAAGTATGGTTTGGACTGCAGCTGGTTATTTTATGATGTGCATGTGAGGAAGGTTTTAACATGTACAGGGCCTGCCGTTTACTATAACAATCCTGGGAATAAGGAGAAGGGTTGATCTTGTAGATCTCACTCTCATTTCGAAGTATAAACGACAGATAAACACAATGTTGGGAACTGACACGCAGGGCGAGGAAAACTTTGGTTGGGATTCCCACCAGCTTGTCCTACCGATTAGACCCTCTTGTCTAGACTGATGATGGTGCAGTGAACCGAAACGTCTCTTTCCTAACCAAAGTCTTCCTCGCTCTACGTGTCAGTTAACAAAATTGTTTCTATCTGTTGTTTATAACCCTGGGAATGGCGGTCCACGCGTCCAGCAGAAATGAACAGAAAGTCACGTGAGGGCCGAAGCTGTCGTGTGATCGCACCGGACTAGAGCTACGAAACGGAGAACTACGCGCGTATACGGAAAACAAAGACTTTTTTCAATCGACAATAAAGCACAGCGTTGACTGCCGTGCGCGGCTTTGAGACTTCGCAGCAAAGCTTCGTTTGCGGTGGATGCGCACAGCTAGCCAGGTGCTTTCCTGCAGGACGCAGATCATTGGCTGACGCCAAGCGAAACTCCATTCATCATCGACGTACAGTGCACCACACTTAAAAAGTAAATTTCTTTGACAAAAGATTTATTGTTATTATTGCAGAAATTTGCTTGAAGAGGATTTTCCAATAGCGTAGCTAATCAAGGGAATCTCCTCTGAGAAGGGAAGTGGTAAAAGGGAAAGAGAGAGATAGATAGATAGATAGATAGATAGATAGATAGATAGATAGATAGATAGATA
>JAOWAR010226047.1:0-14324 GCA_028571005.1 Clathrina lutea | reverse complement strand
GGGGGGTGTGGGGGGGGGGGGGGTGGGTGGGGAGGGGGTGGGGGGGGGGTGGGGGGGGGGTGTGGGGGGCGCTTGAAAGGTGTGAGGCCTAGATCTTCTGCAGTTTGTTTGTTTTGGAAAACAATGCCTATTGACGGTGTGATATGTTCGATGTCGGATCTCGCAAGAACTTCCAAAGACACGCCGGTGGCAGTTTCCCAAGTACTGAAGGTTTCATTTTAGTACATTCAATGTTTGCCTGGAAGGACCTGGCTAAGTGCCGCTGGGGCGGTGAAGCAATTGTGCATGGCAAACCTGCTGTACCCTAGAAGTGGTTCTGGCTCTCGATCATTGCTTTCAGCACCAAAGCGCACTTCACCTGGAAAATCCGATTCACCAATGCTTACATACGGGTACAAAACTGGAGTGAGACCGGAGGGAGAGAGAGAGAGAGATTGGGAGCTATGGCAAGTTAATAGGAAGAGGGAGAAACTGAGGGCATGCCAAGCTGACTGAAATGTCATGGAAACAAGCGCCCAGCTGTCAGATGTAAGATGCAACACACCTATCTGTAGGTAGGGGTACCCAGGCTTGAGCTCCAGGCCCCTCACTGCGCTGAAGTTCAAAATCTCTGAAGTAAGGTTATCTGTAACTGAAGCATATATTTTTCAGTTACTAAGGTTACTGATCCCTTTCCTTCACTGTATTCTTTGTGAATACACATTTTTTTGTTTGTACGTTTGCGCATGTATTTACCACCTGGAAAGGCATTTCGAGTTCGAATTTGAAGAGGGGGCCCTCAACTCCCTCAGGCCAACCTTGTCGAAGTAATGGGCCAGGGTTTTTGTATACATATTTTTCATGTACGGGGCAAAAACCACTTTTCTTTTCCCTTCTCTCCGCCTTTTACCTTTTCCTTGTCAAAATTAGTTCCTTCTAACGAGTTTTCACAGAGTAAGGAACAAGAAAATCGAGTCACTTTGCCGAGTCCCTCTCCTGTTCTCACCAGGAATTTTATCGCAGATTTAATTCCTGGAGTGGCCCGCTACTTCAACCAAGTTCAATGAAGTTATGTAACAGAGGTGTTTTTTGTTTAGGGTTTGCGTTTTAGATGTTTCTACCCTTGTTAACCCTGCCGGTGTCTTGTTAATGCCCTTAGATCAGCAGGAATATTTCAGGTCCCATTCCTTGTCAAATCGAGTTCTTTCAGGCACATAAGAATAGAGCTCTCAGAAGCGCTGCCTGAGAACCTTCAAGAACCTCGAAGTGATACTTTCCTCTCAGTGACATGGAGCACTACCGGCACAGGGTGCAGGCGAGCTTTTTGCATGAATTGAAGAGACAGTTGTGCGCGGGTGATGAACTTCCCCAATAAACCGTCCATTTCACTTGCCGCTGCGTGTACTCTCCTCACATGCACGCGCTTCACCCCGGTCCGACCGGTGCGATCGAACACACGAAGACCACGCAAGACCAGGTACCCTGCTGTTCACTGCTTCACGCTGAGGGTGTCGAACTCGGCCTAACCCGGTGCGGCTTTGCTGTGATGGATTTTTTGGTTGCTCTAACCGCCAAAGTTGCTAGACCCCTGCAAGCACCCTTTTCATACCTCACCCCTCGAACACCCTAAGGTTGTGCAGCGCTGCAAGTCGAATAAAAATTTGCACGTTTCAGACCTAACTTGTTGCGGTTTTGAAGTTAGAAAAAAAGTTTGATTACGTTAAGTGACTCAGGTCTTTGCCTTGCAAGACCGCCTTTGTGCAGTCCCCCGCCGGGACTCAATTCCGGAACCGGTGAGACTTGCCACACAACTTGAACTCAAATGCACAGGGGACATATTTCGTTCGAGTAAAGGGCATCCCGCTCTAGAGTGCAAGGGAGCGGCTGGGCATGATCTTTGTTCTTTTTGAAATTCTGTTTAAATGCTCCATTCTTTCGGCTGGTGACTTTAGATCTCCGTTTGAAAGTGGATCGAATTGAGGAGGAATTTTTTTGGAAGGGGAAATACAAGACTCTATGTAGAGACGGCGCGTGCACGTGTCATGATCTTTAAGAATGCTCTGTCCCCACTTCAACGTCTTTCGCCTAGTTTCCTAATTTGACAGCTAGTAGTTTGTAGACCAATCTTTAAATGCGTGGACTGTACTAAAGCATGTGTCGTGGCCTTGCCTCGATAAAGCGCGTTGGTCTTGAAGCTGCACACTTCCAACTCTGCCGTCGGCCTTTTTCAAAACTCGATTCAAAGCTTTTTTGTCACAACTCGAGACAAACAAACCTCCATTCTGGAAACGTTCTGAGAATTATCCCACAGAGCTAGAACGATTTTTCAGCAGGTCAACTGCTTAGAGCTACTGATAGCAACCCTGGTCATAGAGACATGCGCCAAAAACTGAGAGAACATCTTGATCCGTCTGAGAATGGAAAATAAGTCCGCCCTGACCTATAACAGCAAAATTAGCGGCACGATATTACCGGAATTGAACCTGTGCACGAAGTCTATTTGGACGTACTGTCTGGCGAAGAACATAAGGCTGAGAGTACCTCGCCTGCCAGACTCTTTCAACACGAAGGCAGACGAGGAGTTGAGAGATAGACCGATTCGGCTGGGTGCTTTGTCCGGAAAGTTTCTGAGAAATCAATGTTTGGTTGGCCACCAGGTTTACGATGTCAGAAACATGTCCAGATTGGGCAGTACCCGAAATGACGGTGGCAAACACCAGTAGCTACTGTGACTAGAATGACGGATGTGGCTGTTCAACTCTCCGCATTCCTTCTTGGAAATGTACACTGCATAGCACTATGTTCGGGGTGACGTCGTTGACTATAAAAACTTGGGTCGGGTCGGCACTCGCTCGCAACACCACATCTTGTTATCTCATCACGAAAAAACAACAACACCAAAACAAAAGGATAGAATTTTGAATTAAGACACTTTGCCTAAGGTTCAGGGGCATCGCGCCCAAGAGCCCTATACCGCCTTGACATGATCTTTCGTTTTTGTTTTCGTTTTCGTTTGATACAATGTTGAATTGTCCCATTTTTTCGGCTGGTGGGTTTAGACTTCCATTTGAAAGTTGGTCATTGAGTAGGAAAGCTTCTGGAAGGGGAATTCCCAGACTCTGATCTATGTAAAGACGGGGCACGTGCCGGCATGCACTTGTATGAATGTTATGTTTCAGAATGGTCTGTCTCCATATCAACGCTGCATAGCCCCTTGAGACTTTGACTGTAAATAGTTAGGTCGGTTCCGCATTCGATCGCGACACCCACAGCCATCAAATGTCCTCATCTCCAGGAAAAACATGAAAAGAAAGTTGCTCACCGGTCACAGCATCGGCTCTTCGACGGGGTCCTTCCATTGTGCCCTCCTTTGCCGCACAGTGCTCGTGGCCACCAATTCTGTAACACATGACAGATTGCGTACGAAACGCGAATAGCGGCGGCGAAACGTTAACGCTAAGACGAAACAAAGCCGGCTGTATTGTGCAGGCGTTAACCCAGCTGACTTGACCCGAAGGCATTCAGCGGACCTCCTAAAAAGGTTTTTGAGAAAGGTCTGTCCTCAAGCAGCACACTGGCCATCCTTGGCCTTGGCATGGACAGATTCCGGAGCGACCCCGCCTCAGTTTACTAGAATGTTCTTTGCTTTTGAGACAATCCCTCTGTCAGGGAGTAATTGGGGGAACTCAACCCAAAAATGAAACTTTTTTCATTGGTAGTATTGAAGAAAAGAAGAAGACCGCTGGTGGTTCCACGTTCCAAAACCGTTTCCAACCTGAGTTTTTTCCAATTCAAAATTGAGGGTTTGGGCGCCGGCTTGGCGCCAAAAATGATGACGTAGGCAACGCAAGTCAGGTTACCGCCACCCGATCAGAGCATACCAAGCCGTACAACTTGTGCATCTCCCAGCATCCCCGTTAACGTTTATGGTAGCTGCTAATTGAAGTTGCTAGGATCGAGTTTTGTAATGCGTATCGGTGCAACAAATCGGACGATTCAAGGAAGAGAAGAGTGAGTTTTCATCGTTGATGATGTCCGGAGGAAGGGTTTGGTTCACGCTCCTTCGCCTGAAGTCTCTCCCACAGTGGTATTAGAGCAATGGCTACGTCTGCTCTGAGCACTTCTTGCCGGAGGATTTTCAAAAAGGTATTAGAGCAGAGTTGATGGGTTCTCGACTGAGGAAACAGCTGAAGGTGGACGCTATTCTCTCTATGTTCTCTCCTGAGCCTCCTTTGAAGCGCAAAAGAACGGATGGAATCTGCTGAGCAGGGTAATGGTTGAAAGGTAAGATAATCGCTTTTTTTTTCGAAGTGTCTTGAAAACCTCTATGTACTGCTTAAAGGCAGGGGTGACGGAAAAGCCTGAACAGAAAGAGCATGTGGTTTGCTCAAGCTGGGTCCTTGACGATGGCCAGCGCTGGAAAGAAGATGGCGCGTGCATGCGTACGTCTACGGCAAGTGACTCGGCTTTTTCCTGCTCGTTTCCGTGCAGAGCCTTGCGGAAATGCTACGGGAAGATGAAGCCGGTTGTTCGTCCTTGGCATGAGCCTTGCTCAGCGGCAGCGCCGAACGCGATTCAGGGACGCCGCCCGACGATGACTCGTTTCCCTCAACACCGTTGAGTGACATCGAAATGATGCCTCCTCCTCTCTTCCCTGACGACCCCGAGGATTGCGAAGCGCAGGTGGACGCCACATGCGATGAAGAATACAATCGAAGCAACACTGGGGCGGGCAGTGATGAGGAAATACAGGGAAACCCTGCATGCGAGGAGAAGTAGGTAGCATGAGCGGCAAGCTTCTTCCTTTGTTCATTCCGGCTTTTTTATCGTAGTGGACTTTGAAGTAAAACCCGCGGCTTTTATTTTCGTAACTACACGTCGACGTTGAACATGACAGCCCACTTCCCGAGATCATTTTCCTTTTTTTAGAGGTACGATTGAAAGCCGTGCACAGCACCTGAAAGAGCAAATGGACTGTGGCCACACCACCTACCACCAGTACAGAAGATCGGGCACCAATTGTGTCAACAACGTCACGACGGTCTAAATGGGTGTGTCACGGCCGAGCGAAGGCGGCGCGGCGTCAAAGAGCGCCGCTATTCAATCACCAACATCTTAGCCCAGCGAGGGTTCTTGAAGGTGGAACTACCCGCAAATTTCTTCTTTTCTTCAATACTATAAATGAAAAAAAAAAT
The DNA here is from genome assembly GCA_028571005.1 of Clathrina lutea. NCBI lineage: Eukaryota > Metazoa > Porifera > Calcarea > Clathrinida > Clathrinidae > Clathrina > Clathrina lutea. The sequence continues at coordinate 9,150 of JAOWAR010226047.1, read as the reverse complement.
CCTTTTTGGGTTGAGTTCCTATTTAAGCTCAACCCTGAGAAGAGCAAGATTTGTCAAGATGCAGTCAGGTTCTTTGGGGCGCCTGCACAAGAGACGGCCAAAAGCCGGACCCAAGGAAATCGCGTCACTACAGTCTACGTCAGAGGCAAGCTCAAACACTGAGCTACTGTCATTTCTAGGACAGATTGGCAACATACATGGGACCCTTTATCCCAACCCTGAGCACCCTGGCTGCTCCCCTGCCAGAAGTTGTGAAGAACAACAGCACCTGCAAGTGAAAATCCACCATCAGTGAGAGCACTGTCCTTGCGTACTTCGACCCAAGCAAGTCCATCGTGCTGCAAGTCGATGCATCAACACAAGGCTTAGGTGTTGCTCCGCTACAAGGTGGCAAGCCATTTACCCTTGCCAGAAAGGCCTTGACACCAAGGCACGGTGCACAAACATTGAGCTGCCCTTGTCTATGGTTGTGAGCGTTATCATAACTATTCGTTTGGCCTTCACTTTACTGTGGAATCGGACCCGGTCATGCTCCTGGCATCAATCTTTCGGAAGCACGTGAGCGTTGCTTCTCCTCAACTGCGCCGCATGCTGCTACGTCTCTAGCCGACGAGGATCACGGCATCGACGATTTCGACCTTATCATTCATGAAGTCTGCACGTAATTCTCAGCACCCTTCCTGGAACAGAACCGTACAAGCACGGATGAAGTTGACGTTTTGAAGATGCTCTGGCGGGTTGTGTATGTTGGATGGTCACAGAGACGTGGCAAACTGAGTACATTGCTTCCATTCTTGAACTTCCGAGACAAGATCGCCACCACAATGGGATCCTCCTCAAAGGGAATCGAATCATTATCTCCAAGTCAGTGCATCCGTCGATCCTCAGCCAACTGCATGCTGCTCACCAAGGCATCAAGAAAACCAAACTACATGCGCACAAAGCCGTCTACTGGCCAGGCATATATGAGGACAACGAGAAGATGGTGAAGTATTGTGCTACCTGCCAGGACGTACAAGGAGATCAGGTTAAGGAGCCAATGAGGCCAAGTGATGTACATCCGCACGAATGGCACACCGTCAGAGCCGACCTGTTCAATTTCGATGGTCGAAAACACCTACTTTTGAGTGACTACTGACTCCAAGTTTCCGTTTGATCGAAGAATGTCCGCGAAATGTTCAAGTGATGCTGTGATCAACCAGATGAAACAGATCTTTTCTGAGCAGGGCATTCCCGAGTCATTCGAACTGACTATGGACCGCAGTTCGACAGTAAGGCTTTCCACAACTTCGCCACACAGAATGGCTTTGAGCACAACACATCCTCACCGCAGTACCCGAGGAGTAATGGCTTCAATGAGAGTCAAGTCAAGGTTGCGAAGAAGACTCTTGAAAAAGTCTCACGTGACCAAGGAGACCCCTACCTGGCCCTGCTGTTCTTACGCACAACACTGGGGGACAATAACTTGCCATCACCAGCAGAACTGTTGCAGACCAACGCCAACGACACATTGCCGAAGATTGTCAAGACCACTGCAGAAGATTCATCACCCGCCTTCAGAAACGTCAGATGCAACAGAAGATGCACTACGACAGACTCAAAAGAGAATCATCAGCCTTGCGACCTGGCCAAGCTGTGACCGTACGCAACCTGGTGACAAGCAAGTGGCAATCTGGTTCCATCAAGATAGTGCAGCCTGAGGCAAGATTATACGTTGTGTCAACTGACACAGGAAGCGAGGTTCGCCGAAACCGTGCACACATTCGCCATAAACCCGAGACATCTCCAGTTCCAGAGCAAGACCAAGAGGAAGCCGTAAAAGCTCCAGCTCTGCAAGATCCGTCAGTATACACAACCCATTCAGGACGTGTAGTTAAGGCACCAGTCAGGGTGGACTTTTGACTTTCTTTTGCTTCTACATTTCAAAGATTACCTTCTTTTTATACAAAACGGGATGCAGGGATCATGCACACGTAGCATAGCATTTAAACCGCACTGCTCTAGCCTGACTTTGGAAGATTTTAGGTAACTTGCCCGTCTTGGCTGTCTATCTTCAGTTCTCCTACTTCTCTCATACAATAAACATCACCCACAAGTTTCGTGTGAGTGTGTGTCTCGGGCTGGGAAGTCCCAAATACAACACAGACAGAAATAGAGATATATAGTTCGAGAGAGAAGCGGGAGGGGACTTCAAGCTTCTGATTTTTTGGAGTCTAACCTTCTGTAGCTTAGAACCCGGAAATATACCAGCGATTTATCAAGCATGGAAAAATTATAACCCTTTATGAGTTATGACTAGCATACGTAACCTTCCTGGTCGAGTGTAACCATTCCCAGCCTCACTCACTATCAAGTAGAGCTGAGAACAGTTCCCTTCTAGGCACTGGTTCCAGCCACTCTAACTGGCTCCATTTCTCCGGTGATTTCCCCCTCAATTTCGGTAGACCTGCACCGTTCCGGTCGCGGTCTGAATGCATCAAGCATCAAAGCCTTGGACACAACTGAAAGAGGCACCTGTCAGCGCAGCTAAACAAAATGGGGGAAAAGGTATACATCGCAGCAGCCGGCCAGAACTGCACTTCTTGTGTATCTCACTTAGCTCGGCTGGCACGAAGTCTCGCTTTCTGGAGAAAATTGTAACAATTCAGCGGTAAAACGTCACATTTCTGGAGTAAAGTGTAACATTCTCAATGCGCACACCCAACACTGGACACAGGAGACATATTCACGTCAAAGGTGCAGATTATTGGTTTTGGTCTTCTGGGGAGGGGGGGGGGGGAACCAAGGACAACAAAAGAAAAATTCAACGCCTGGCCAAAAACCTCCGTGAAAAACATAAAGGGAGGAAAGATTTGAAGAGAAGAAGCGACAAACAAAACTGTGAAGAAACCAGTGAGAGGAAGTAAAGATGTTGGGGCATCCTATACCCCGACAAAGGAAAAGGTAACTAGGCCAATAAATCCCGAAGAGATTCTTGAGCTGCAGTTTTATGCACAAGGTGAGATTGCATTCTAGTGGTGGTGGCAGGAAAGCTGCTGTTATTGAACCTAAATACCCAGTAGCTTGAACCGTAATAGCTGCCGTCCGTCAGAGAAAAAAGAGACAGCTGCGAAGAAATGGAAAAAGGTTGAGAGAGTGGTGAAACAATGAGACTGTGGGGAAAAGCAAAGACTAAGACGGTGGAGCAAAAGAAAACTGACACTGTGCAGGAAAAGAAAGACTGAGATTGTGTAGCAAAACAAAGATTTAGGACACTTTGTCTATAACTGCCTTCCTCACACCTTTCTTCTTTTCTCATTCTCAGACCTTTTCTTTCTCTCTCCCCGAAGACTCGCCCCACTCTTCCCCCAGCTTCTGTCTCCGCCACACTTTCTCCCTTTCGTATAACGTTTCTGAGGAGATTCCTTGAAGTGTTTACAAGGATAAGGCTCGCCATGGACAGCAACATCAAACTCGGTTCACCGATGCATGCACTGTAAGTTTTCAAGAAAATATTACCATCCAGATGTGTGTATTGCAAATGAAAATTGTCTCTTTTTCCTCAGACAGTGATGAAGTCAATTGACCATTGTTTATCAAAGTCAGACGATCCAAGTAAGCGAATTGGGCGGTATGCGTTAATGTGGTGATTCCAAAGGTAAGTTCAGCTGGGTACATATACATTTCATTGACATTTTCTTCAAATCCTGCGTAATTCTCACCAATGAATTTTTTTCTATTATCTTTGTAAGTTCAAACAGTCGTTTTTTAGATGTTGTTCTGTGATCTGGAATTCAGTACCATTGCTCCACTTTCATAGTCGTGCAAGAGACACTCGGCCAAACGAAGAACCCAACCAGTTCTTGTCGGTATACCTATTGTTTTTGTCCCCATAACAACCATGAAACAAAGTACAGCATAGGGAAGAACTCTTAGGGGAGAAGGAGAAAGCCCAAATTAACTGATTTAGTTCCACCCTTACAATCATGTTAAAAGCAGTGTCAAAGAATCTTAATCACCGTACTTTAGAGCACCCAGAAGAGAGCCAATCGCCAAAATGTACAGAATGTTACACAATATGAAGAGACATTGATAAACAAAAAATTTGATCCGCGATTTTTCTTTTCAATGTAACTGAGTCGAGTGAAGCAACATCATGATAAGGTTTTCAACATTCGCCTGCAGGACAGATGGTTTTCAGAACAGACAATGCAATAAATGTGTAACAGCAGGATTTACACAGATAGTAAATGGGGTAGAGCTACTGTTAAGAAGTTTTGGTAGCAAATGAATGCAAGCATGCTAGGGTAAGTGAGGGTTTGTGAATTTTGCCTTTCATACAAAGGTTTCATGGGATTTAGTGATTGCATCTGCACAGCCCAAACAAGGTTCAGGTGTGCCATTCCTAACTGCTCTCAGTGTTAAGGATAGCATTACTTTCCTGACGGATTCCCTCAGGATAAAAGCATTTGAATGTAAAAAAATTTCTCCTCGGCTTATCGACAGTGACTACGACATCCTTTCTCATGCCAATCATCCACCCATTCTTTGACTTCCATTTTGGAGAAAGTCAACTGTGGATGTGTGTTTCAGATGTGTGAGATGTTGTCCATCTCTATTTTAACTTTGTCAAGGACTGTTGATATGTGTGAGCATTTTTCAGGGTGTTTGGCCTGCTTTTAAAATCGTTTGACTAACATCAGAGTTGAGGGATATCCCTCCAACATGAACCCTTGAAAATTGGATTTACAACAATTAATTTCCTCACATGCTGGCTGCGATAGTGATCAGCATGTGGTAGGACTGCTTGGTGTTGATGGACGGTGTACTTCCCGATTCGATGACACTTTGAAATCCTTAGAAGAAGAGAAAAAGAATAAAAAGAGGACTGTTTGAAACTTTCATAGCATTGATGCCCTCGGCCAGCAGTTGCCAGCTTTCTGGCCCCGGGGTTATTTTAACTCTTTTGACAGTGATGTTTCTCTTTCTGCGTTCCGCTCCAACTTCGGGGCTTTTCATTTAGGAAAAGAAAACATTTCTTTAGTTTAGTGGCGGAAACTAACCGTGTAATGTAAATTCATGCCAAGTCCCCCTACCACTACCACCAGGACTTTTGGAGCTTCCAAATCCATCCACCAGCAAGCTGGCCTTGGTTGGCCTAAGGCAAAAGCAATCTATTCTTCGCCTGCATATTGGTCCTAGTTTCTCCTGTGGCGATCTGGAGAAATGTGGCTACAATAAGAATTGCCTGAAAATAATCGGTGCTGCCAAAACACTTGACTTGCTGCTTCTGCACTTTGTCCACCAATTTCTCCCAAACACTATTTGCCTTTACTTTTCTCAGCTCTGTGCCATTGTCTTCAACGACAAGATGTGGGCTTTTTCTATGTTTCTTCCTTCTTAGCTACCAAAAAGATTTTGTTACAGTCATTGCTCTGCGATTTTGGGGGATCTTTCGGATCACGCACACGTACTAAGTCTGCTCAAGAAATGTGGCTTCTTCAAATGGAAAGCTCCACAGTGACCTTCTCAGGCATGCACGCAACCTGAGCGAATGGGTACGTGATACCAAACATTGTACTTCCTACTAGTTGAGCTCATGGCAGCAGATGGTACGATGCATGCTTGAGGATAAAGTCCTCAGAGAGGTGAACATCGACACGGTAAAAACCTGAATTTCACGATGACAGCTGCAGCCGCTGCAAAATATAGGTGAATGAGAGCAAGGGCTGTACCACCCAAACAATTACCAGGCAAAACACAGCAAGCAGGAAGATCGAATGGTGTTGCTGGAAAAAATCCCTCAACATCTTGTAAAGCCTGGTGAGGATGACAAGCGCCATCCAGCTGCCTGAAAGGGGAAGTGCACGCGATTTTTTCTATCCCTTACTTTGTAGAGTTTTGCCCAAAACCTCGTGTGGAAAAGTCCGTGGTCGAAACTCGATCTTCAAGTTCGTCAAACGGAGCGTTGAAAAGAGCCTAAATCTCGGAGGTCGACGCCACCAGCGCGTTCATGGAGCGCAAGGTGTCGACTAATCTGGATAATCACGAAGGCAATCATTGCGAATCTTGGAGAAAGAGAGCTTCTTCCATCTGTTCTCGCTTCGGCTGACGGGCGAAACGCCTTTAGGATGGATGACGACAGGAGTTTAGACACTGTTCCCGACACTGTTCCCTGTGTTAAGTTCTTGTAGCCTTACCGGTTTGAGCCAAACCGGCGGTTTTTCTGCGGCAGTGGCTCTCAGGATGAAGTCCCAAGGGAGGACCTTCTTCAACACGCCAACGATGGAGAGGAGCAAGCAGCAGAACTCAAATATGCGGAACAACATGACAGCTGAGTCGGAACAACACACTGGTGTTTGTGTGAGTTCTGCAGGGTGATGACTCGCCCGTGGTCTGTTTCTGCTGTCGTGAAAACGGTAAAGCGATGGTGCGGTAGCAATTTTGCTATGCATAGCTCTCCACGATGACTTCTGCGGCATTTGTCTGAACCCCGCCGTACTTCACGTCTGCCTAACTGGCTATCTGGAGCTGTGGAGTACTGATCCATCCACTCATTGGTGAGTGTACATGCAGGACTTTCTTCAAAATTGCGAAGTGCATGTGTTCGGTCCGCATGCTTGCCGGCATCGCCTGATTGTCTTGCTACGTGTCGGTGTACAGTTGTGCTGTCCTCACTTAATGTCTGTTATGTGTACATGTACACCGCTGCTTGTCTTCTTTCCGTCTCGGTCTCTCTCTCTCTTTTTTCTCTCCCTCCCTCCCTCTCTCTCTCTCTCTCTCTCTCTCTCTCTCTCTCTCTGGCACGCACACAAGCACACATTAGGTCTTTTTCATGCATGTCTATCTTTCTCTTGCGCATCGTCATGAACATTTTTCTGCTGTTGTTTGCACGCCACAAATCGCTCCGACTCGTGGCGTATTGGCATTACACCTGGTGGATTTATGGCCACCTGGGCAAAGGAAATCGCGGCATGTCTTTCCGGCATATGTGGTGGGTCGAATCTGCGATGCCTTCCCAGAAGACAATCCAGCCAATTACCGGGGATTTGAGTAAGCACAACCAGAAGATAAAGAGCCCTTTTGGCCAGCCTGATTTTCCCATTTCTTGTGAAATTTTATCGATGCTGTCTTGTGAATTGTGCAGTGATTTTACAATATTTACAAGTTTCAACACACCCACGTTGTATGATGATGCGCTCTGTATTTCATGGGTCACACCTTCCTTTGTCTGGTGTCTGTTTCATTTTGCTCATCACTGATTGCCTACTTTTCCTACTGTGCTTTTCGCTGTTCCCTGTTTCACTGTTACATCATTCTGGATTGATGATCCTCTATTATGTCTTCTTTGGCTACAATATGCCAAGCCTGATCAAACACGAGAATAGTCAAGTGCTGGTGGTCGGTGGTGGTCTTGGTGGTGAGAGCAGATGGTACCAAATAACTGACAGAGACCTCGAAGGTGTAAAGAAAAAGGAAGAGGAGGATAACTTGGCTATAGAAGATGATATCTCGTCCAAAGGCCTTACCTCTCGGTGCTCCTTGTCTTGCACATACTTCGCCACTCGCCAATTAACGGACACCGGAATACGCGCAAAGAGCGTTGGTACGGCACCAGGTCTCATTCGCTTGCCTCTATACTTCTTCCCGCTGTCGGGAAGGAGCTCAGTCATCAAATCACGCTCGAAGCAATCATCCGTAAAGTGGGCGGAGCACAATCGCGAATACTTCGCTGCGATAAAGTCGACTCAATTGACCTTGGCCAGCCACGCACGCAGCAACGCCTTGTCATCCAGAGGGAGACGGAACCAACTGAAGCGGTCACATTCAGGCTTCTTGTTGTCAATCCCACAACCTGGGGCACAACAGCTGGGCATTTTGTGTGGTCAAAACCAAGGCCGGAAAGCCAGAACGAGAAACAGAAGGAAGAGTGGTCGATGATGCCTTCCAACAAAAACAGCCCGAAGTATGTGCGGGAAATGCATTCTTGCCGTTGCTAAGTTGAGCCGCTCCTCCGGCCCGGCACCTTACACGTCCTAGGGCCGCGGCTTGCCACCCGAGATTTCCTGCCGTTTTCCATCTTCCGTTTGACGAACTTCCCGATCTAATTTCGACCTCGGACTTTGCCATGAGAAGTTTTGGGCAAAACTCTACAAAATTAGGGAAAGAAAAATAATCGCGTGCACTTCCCCTTTAATATTCTGCATTAGTCATGCGCTGCAGTGCCAAATGGGTGGCTTTCCCGCCGTGAGGCTCAAAGAGTTAAGTAATCCTACGGCAGGCCTCATGCGCAAAGTGAGTCACGACGTGCGTGTTGAGCCTCAGTTGCAGCCATTCACGGGTGAACATTTCAGTTTGCAGAGCGCATCTCGTGACGGTGAAGCTCGCCTTCATATTGCATCGAGTGGTTTCTTCGGCGGCAGGCTCGAAAGAGCATGTCTCGATATAAGGGTGTTCAATCCTCATGCTCCTTCCAAGCAAGGCCACTCTGACACTGTTTACCGCAAGCACGAATTGGAGAAGCGCCGAAAATATTGCCAGCGAGTTCGCAATGTGGAGCAAGGTTCATTCATGCCTGTTGTTTTGCCGTGCTCCAGTGGCGCTGGTCCAGCCGCTTCTGCTGTATTTAAACGACTGGCCCCATGACTCGTGGAAAAGAGGGACATTAAATACAGCTGCACAATCGCGTGGATTCGCGCAGGGTCGCTGTTTGCTCTGCTCCGTTCGAGCACCATGTTCCTCTATGGGAATCACTCGTTTCGCCGTCGCCCCCTAGACACGGACAACATCGTCCGGGCGGTCTCTGAGAGCAACCGGTCGACCCCGTCTTAGTCTAAGACTGTCTTGGTTATTCTTTAATGCTAAGTTTCTTTACCTTCTTCTTTATTTCATTGTTTTTCCCCTTTATTCATTTTCACGTTTTCCTTGCTATCATCTTGGTTGTTCGCTTCGACCTGAAAGTACTACGGCATTTCGCATTAAATTCCTCTGCCTTTTCCTCAGATTGACACATTTCTGCATTGTTCTACTGATTGTTTTTGGTTTGCTTTCCGCTACGGCGACTCAATAAAGGTTCCAATTTAGGAGGAGGAGGAGAAGAAGAAGAAGAAGAAGAAGAAGAAGAAGAAGAAGAAGAAGAAGAAGAAGAAGAAGGAGAAGAAGAAGAAGAAG